>BMAW01112941.1:260289-296780 GCA_019974015.1 Nephila pilipes
CTTTAAAACAATCAAATACAACGTTTGTAACACTAAGTCCCATGTCCTCACATAGAGCCATTTGAGTTTATAAACGTCTCTTAGATGTGTCAGATATGTCTAAAATGTTGACAAATTTTGTGGTCTAATCTTTAGAGAATACACTAGAAATGTATCAGCAGTAAAACAAGGTAATATTACATTCAACAAGAGAATATGCACTAATGCTGATGGTAATTTTTGAGATGAGCAGTATTGTTCTAGAATAATCTACTTTAAAAGATCGAAGTACCCTCTACTCCTTTTTTTAAAAAAAAATAACTCCCTTTTGGTGCTACCAGGGGGAGATGATATTTTCTGTAATCAATTGAAAATTTCCAAATATACGCAGATGAGTAGCAATATATTAAATGAATATAAGACATACTGGTGTCCGAATTGTAAGTTTAGTATTATTCGTTCGCAGTTGGATTTTGTTTTGAATCTAGATATCATTTAAAGATTCTATTGCTAAATTTATGTCATACGATTTTTTTAAACTAATTTTTTAAAATTTTTATTAAATAATAGCTAGAAATCTCAATTTTTACATAGGTAAAACTTTAGGATAAAATTCAAAAATCTAACTAACGAGCACGTTTTTTTTAATAATGGTCCAGATTCATCCTCGTGTAAGACGACATATCCAAAAAAAATTTAACACTTGCTTTCTAAGTGATGGCACGCTTTTAAAAATCAGACAGTTTTCAGTGCTTACGAAAGTTATCCATGCTGCCAAAACTACAATATATAATATTTGAAACAATATCTTTTTTCAGTAATTCTATAGAAAGGAATCGTTTTCTGCTACAAAACACGCAGAAATGAATAATTATAACGATTTCTGAAAAAAAAAAGGTTCAGATTAAAGATAGCCAGTAACATCAAGGGACGAAGATGTCCAAAAGCTAGGATGATATGATAACAATAAATCATCGCGTCGCCAGGGTCACATAGCTGCTCTCAATCTAACGTAATCCACTATATCTAACGTAGTATGGTGAGATACGGATATATTTCAGGTCTTAGTGAAGTTCCTAGAGGTCATTTAGCTATTGGCTGACTTCTGTACAGCCACTGACTTAAAGAGATGGAGGCCAACAGGAGGAGGACGATTGTTATCAAAACGATTTTAGGACAAGGAAATTTTTTCTTGTTAAGAACTTTGATTGGTATCGAATGAATGGATATATTGATTACCTATAGAAGAATTAGCGTTAAGATTTGTAAAATAGGAAAAGCAAGCTCCATTGAGCATTTGGTTATAACTGACAATTTATTAAAATTGTTTAAAAGGGAATTGTTTTAAATCCGGGAGAGATAGCAGAATAAAGAAGATATAAGAGTTTTAAAAATGGAGAAAGTTAAGAAAATATAATTAAAATCAAGAACGAATCTAAAGAGCCATGTGCATTATAAAAGAATAAGAATTGTAAAGAGTAGACCATTTCATTTGGTAGAAAGCAAAAGTATAGGAATGGTATTTTTCTTTATTAGAAGAAAAAGGGCGAAACACTCAAAAACTGATTGTGCTCTTAGAAACTTGTAAAAAATGCTCTAACAAATCTCTCTCTCCCCCTACTTTTTTTTTATTTTAAAAGAGGCCCAAATACGTAACGCTGAAATACCGTGCCATTTGGATGGATAGATTTCTGACTGGGGTGATTTAAAAGTTAGAAAAATCATAAATTAACTCATTTCAAGGTTATTTAAAAATCCACGAAAATTTGAGAAGTTAGCTTATTTGTCCAAAACAAAGTCAGTATCTTTAAACCTTTGATCTCTTTGACTGGACAAGAATTATAATCCTGTAACGTTTTGTTGGAAACCTAGGCTACAAAGTATATACAAATAAGCAGACATATCTTCATTATTGAGTAAAAACAATTTTCGGTGATTTGAAAAAACACCATCATGAACACATATTGTCTCACACCATCATCATATAAATGCCTTAGCGAGCCAAATTTCGAGCAGGAGTGTAAAATTTTCACTTAGTGTTACATCAGTTTTTATGTAACGAGAAAAATATATTTTAAAACTAATAAATTTGTTTTAGGTCTTAAATCGTGTTTTGATTTTGTTAAGAACCTTACTACTTTCCATTTAAATATGAACACAGTTGATAATGATGAAAACAATGAATCGATTTCGGATTCATATGGCAAATAATTCTCAATTTTTCAAAATATCATACAATATTTTTTTTATTTGCACAAAATGTAAATTAAATGTCAGAAAAGTGAAAAGGTCACATAATTTATTTGTTACTCATAAAATATATATAATTCATTTTATAAGTCATGTGAAAGTGAAACTGCCACGTTTGTGTTAAAAAGTAACACCTGCTTCTTTTGCACGGACGATTATAATTCGAAAATGCATCACTGATTTTTCAAATAGTAGGAAAATAAATATATTTCTCTAACAAAGGTTGGCGATGTGTATTGAATGAAACAAAGATTAAAAATGCTTTTGAAATTTTTTGTTAAGGCTCTCAGAATAAAATTATTACAAATGAAGTAACATGAATGCACATTTGACATTTCTTTTGAATTTTCATTAAATTCTTAGTAGAGTCCGAAATTCATTATTTATTAATTTAAATGCAGTTATTAATATCGTTATTTTTTAAAAAATTTTTTGGATGCAGTTAAGCATTCATCTTATTATCTGAGATGTATTTATTTATTATTTTAACTAGATTTTGTTGCCTATAAACTGTATATTTTCTAAGTATTATGTGAGTAAAAATATATTAAAAAACATATAGTTTTATTAAAAAGGAATAAATAATTTATTACACTCTGTTTCAATTAAAAGTTATACAAAAACAAAGTGAAATTAATCTAAAAGTTCTAAAAGTTAGAAATCTCACAAAGTATATGCATAAATAATATGTTGCTATGATAAATTACCGAACAGAAATACTATAAAAAATGAATATATGAAATAAAAACTGAATTCCTTTTCTTCGTATACGACGTAATACAAAAATTAAATTTATTTAGAGAGTGTATTGGGTTTATGTAATTCATAGTATATAACGCATTTACGTTTTGTTTTTGCCTTACAGATATTTACTTATGACAAGCATATTTTTTTTATTTAAATACAGTTTGCCACATTGTATGAAGTTTGTATTTTTATATATTTTAGTACTGCATATATTATTAAATACAATTTGGCACAGTATCTACCAAAAAAAAAACATTTTTTTTTGCATAAATAAGTTTAATTAAATATATCATCAGTGGAAGAATATAAATAATATTCATTTAAAACAAACTGTACACGGAAGTTTTTTTTTTTCCGAATAAAACCTTTATTATTATTTCAATATGCGATTCATGGGTGGAGGGATTAAATTAAAGTATGATTATGATAAATTACACATGTTTTCAATTATAAACTTTTTTGCAGTTAGATCCGAAGTTAGAAAATTATACACGACTACTTTAAAAAATAAGAATTCAATTGTTAAAATGCTATAACTTAAATATTTCATGCAACCTAAAAATTATCAACCAAAAAAAATCATAAAAATAGCTACCAGTTGTTATGAGATATCCTAAAAACGAGTGGAATTATTAGCAGCTGAAAGATATTTGAATGAATAATTTATTTTTAGTTTTGCCTCACCTTAGTTCTAAAAGCAAAATATATATTTAAATGTATGTTTTGTCTCGCTTCCAATGCATTAATTCGACAAATGATTATGATTTTTTGCCATTTGCACGATGTACAAATGTTGGAATCTTTTTCTAAACACTGAACCGAAAGGAAAAAAAAATATGCTTGTGTCAATTAAAAAAAAATTATATAAAAAAGTGAAAAAAAATTGGTGAACGCTTATGGTAGTTACAAGTGTATACTTACAGCTAAGATGCAGCAGCAAAAAATTGTACTTATGTAATATAAAATATATCTTCTCTTCGATCTCTACATAAATTGCATTCTTATTTACATGGTATCCTGTAACAACATTTATTTGAAAATAATCTTTATTTAATTAAGACATTAGAAGCAATTTCATATTTAAAATAATATTCAATTCATGACGAAGTAACTTATTACTGGATTTGTTTTATCGAAATTTCCGTGTCTTACGTATCTGGTTTCATTATATGAAAAATAAAGAGTTAGAGTGTGGACGAAAAGAGAAAAGAGGATTTCTCCTAAATTTTGTTAATTCGTTTATTAACTGAGGCTGTGAAAGCAAACCGGTAAACAAGGATTTGGGTAAATTGAAATTTGAAATAGCTTTATATTTGATAAGAGTGGCGTTAAAAAGAACAATTTTTTTTTTTAAATAAGAGAAGATAAATTAAATTTATCTTCCTCTCTATCAAAAACGCACACAAAATTTCCATACTGCAGTGGTCGCGAGAGAGTTTTTATTCACTGCGGTCTTAATCTATGTTGAGCTTTGCACTAGCACTCTTAAACAAAAAATAATTAAAACAAATGGCAATCTATTGAAGATATAATATCACACTATTTCGGTAATTTCTCGAACTTTCAAACCATGTAAAAAAGGCAGAGTTTTCTATGAAAGAGAGAAACATTGGTTCTAGCCACTTTCACTCGAACTGCGAATTTATCGTACGCTTCCGTGTGCAGGCATGCAGTGCGCATATGTATATCGTTAATGTGAATAAACAAGTTTAGCCTCACAAGGAACAAATATATATGAGGAGTGGCTATTAAATAACGTGACTGACGCTGCAACAAAAGCGTTGGTACGCATGCACCCAACGCCATTGACAGAGAGCTGTTTAGCGTGAAACCTCTTTCAAATGCAGTGACTCTCGCTTCTGTAAACAAACCCGTATATCTGTAGCCTTCGTTCACTTTAGAGTTATTATTATTATTATTAATTTGGTTACGTCATAAAAACTATAAGGGTAACAATAGAACAACAAATTGTTGTAAAATTTTACAAGAAACTCGATAAAACCGTTACTGAAACGAACAATTCATTGAAAAAAGTGTACGGCAAGGAATTTTTATACTGTGCACGTGTTTTTGGAGTGACTTGTGTTGAGGAATCACTCCCAGGTCACCCTCCCACTTCAAAAACAGGTGACAATATAAGAAAAAAAGGTAACTGGTTCGATCTGACCAACGGTTAAGTATTCGTGCGATTGCTGAGACTGTAGGAATTGACAAAGAATTCCCATGGGAAATTTTTCCAGCAAGGTATTTCGCCGGCTCTTTTCACATTGTGTTCAAGCCAAGTGCAGCATCCCGGTATTAGACCATCCGCCTTATTCGATGGATTCTGAGCCCTTCGACTTCTATCTGTTTCCTAAGGTAAAATCTACATTAAAAGGAACACGATTTGAATCCATTCAAGCTGTGAAAGAAAAAGTAGGACGAGTTCCGAAGGAGCTGACAGAAGACTTCCAGCACTGTTTTAATAAATGGAAGATTCGTATGGAGCATTGTATATATAGAGAAGGGATGTATGTTGAAATTGATAATGAGTAAATAAGTATGACATCAAAATGAAATGTTTTACAACTACAGTCTCGTTATTTAATTGCTACACCTCATATTCTAGTTCAATGTTATAGTCACACCACTTTCTCATATCGAACGTCCCAGTTAAAAGTGACTATGGTATTCCATAATGAGATAGAAGTCGATAGAATTCCGTAATCACCCGCATATTCCAAACATGAATCACCTACTGATTGTCGTACATCTCTCGGCCATATTTTCTCGTGTTTTTAAATATCTTCTTTTAGCGTAAGTAATCTTTTCTTGTTCTGTTCAACCCTGGAGTGATTAGCGTAGAAATAAACAACCAGAGGAAACTTGCTTCTGTGGATTTAAATTGTGATGTTTTAATTGATGTAAGACAATCTTCGGGGGGAAAAAGAATCAGCTTTTCAATTATTTGTCTAATAATGGGAAAAAACAAATCTACGACTTCATGCTCTCGAAATCATAAGAAAGTTAGTAAAATTTTGGATTTTAAATTTGCTGATAATGATATTAATTAGTGCTTAAAATGTCTGAAAAATCCATAAAGATAAATAATACTGTTATGTTATACTATTTGAAAATGCTAACATGTTACTGACAGTATTATAAAATATACAGATAAATATTGTATGTATTCTTAAGTTTTCGTTAATAATGTATTTTTCAGTTTATGCAGTATTTTATTTTCAGGGTATGATTTTTAAATCAGTAACCTTTGAATACATATAAAAACAAATGCAATTTTTTCTACTATTTGAATCTTATAAGAAGCATTGTACCTAACTCTACTTTTCAACATAATTACCTCTAATCCTTAGATACATATTATATCAAACAACCAAATTCTAAATTCCATTCTCATAGAAATTTGATGACTGATTCATAAAGAACATTGTACAATTTTATAAAGATTACTCCTAGAAACCTCCGGAAACTCATAAAATAAAACATATTCGTGATTTTCTCTTTCACATCAGCTTTCTGCACTAAATCATCAGTTATGAAAGATAAACATCTACTACTCTTTTCATTATGAACATCAGTGCGCCCATTTTCAAGAGCTCTAACCCACTTTCAAACCATTGTATCAGTCATAATATTTTCTCAATACACTTCATTAAACCTTTGATGAAAATTTTGGTTGCTGATATTTCCCACCTTATAGATGCAGAAAACAAATCACAGCACATATTTCACAGTCAGCGGGATTTTCAATTGTTTCAGGCATTTTAAATACAAGCAGACAAATGTAAACACGGCCAAATGCTTCCGTATTAGCGTCTGTGAATAATCAACAGATATAGGAACTTATTGCGCTTGAGCGAAATGGCGACAGTAGCACTGCAGCGACCACACTTAAAAACGACACTTACTTAAAAAAACACTTCGTACGATATTAATAAACAAACTTTTCTGAGATATTTAAATATTTATTGAAAAACATCGAAGGATTTGATACAAACAGCGTACTTTGTATTAAATCCTTAAAGAGTTAAGTTTAATTAACAAATATAAGAATAAAATACATAAATTAGTTATTAATAATAACATACAAATTAAATTAAAGTATATAATTTGAGCAACTATCAGAATGAACCAATATCACAAAAATATTTAATAATTATTAACTATTTAATAACATTTCGCGTCATAGTGTGTTTAGTGCAATACATATTATTGCGTTTTGCGTTTGGTGCAGTATATATTATTTTTTGTGTTTAGTGCAATACTTTTTGAGTTTATTGCAATATATACTATTACCAATACTGAGTGTATCAAAATTATATATGCATTTTTTAGTACATATATTACACTACAACTTTACAATCAAACATATCTTATATTTTACCTAGCTTTGTTTTTATTATGTATTTAGTTACACTTCTGAAATTTTGAATGGTTTTTATTTTTTTGGAAACTAATTTTTTTATCAAAGATTATAGTTAATTGAAACAAAAAAAACCCTTTTCTTTATGAAAATATTCTAAAAGACCAAGAGTTATGGATTTGTGTCAATTTTGTGAAACATAAATTTTTCAAAAGTCAGATCGTTTTTGATAAAATACCATTTTTTGAAGATGTCACGCTTTTATAAGTCAATGATAAACTTTATATCAAATGTCTCGCATTTTTCAAGGGTTTTGTCTCGCGATTCCATAAAATGTTAGAAACATGATCTCACAAAAAACTCTCGAAGCAGAAGTTCGTGATTTTTAAAGTGCTTGAAATTCGAACAAATTCAACCCAACACATCATGCTCCAGTAAAGAAATCAAGAGAATTCAATTCTAGAGACGATTCTTGAATTTGAAAAGAAGCCAAATACCGAATAAAAGATCTGGGAAAAGAGAAACTTATTTCGCATAAAATAGAAAAGCCGAAATGCATTACTCATTTTTCTTCCAAACACAAAGACAAAACAAACTTTCGATAGATAAATAAAAAAAAAGTTGCCCTTAGTCAAAATAAAAAGGAAAACTTTATGAAAGGTCTTGTTCCCCACATGGCAATAGTATTACACGGTGATTTTTCTGCCAGACTTAAATCTAATAAAAAAGGCTATTCAAAATTTCAATTTTTCATAAATCATAAATAAAAAAAGAATGTTTTCAATGAAAGATCCGTTACATTGTCTTCTGATATCTTTTAAAACACAAAAATATGTTGTGTAGAAGATTAAATAAAACATGATATATGGGTCATTATATATACAGGATACAATTTACAAGCTAAAGGATAAGGTTTGATGGCTGCCATTTTGCATAAATTGGGTTGTAGATACTATATGGAAGTCATTTATTTTATCCGTTAAGTGACTTTATATGCATATGGTTACTGAAAAGAAATAAAATTCTTATAATAGAATCTGTTTATGAAAAAGGTTTCGAATGCAGCATACATTTTAATCTATAATGGGGTTTACAATTATATTTTATTGAAACGAAGGCCAAAAATATACATAATAAAGGGCCATCGATTTTGTTTGAATTCAATTTACCGAGAAAGTTATTAATTTTATCGCTACATATTTAATCATTACATTAGCAAATCAAAATTACATGTTCTTTAAATGAAAAATGTAATTTTTTTTTCTATCACGCTTATTTTAACTAAGCAAAATTAATTTACTTATCATCTCGAAAAATGTAAATGAGTTTCACGCTTATTATTGAGTATTCTTGACATTAAAAATAAATTCACATTCAAGCTTTTTATCTCATTATAATATTTTAACATATTGTAGGAGGTAAGGATGAAAATTGATATGTTGTCAACTAATAAGAGTGGATAATAAAATAATGAAGAAATTTAAGTTTCTTCCATTTTTATCTACGTATAGAAATAATTTTTAATATGGCTCCCGAATCTTTGTGTAATCAATTTTCTTTTGAAGAAATAAGCTTCTTAATAAATATAAAGCAATTTGATAGCCTTTTGAGTAAATGTGTCTTTATTGAGTATCTATGTATTAGACTCTTAAAGACACTCTTCATCGAACACATATTTTTTTATCACAAATAACTATTTGAAAGTTTTTAATAACAAATGTAATAGCAGAAAAGAGGCACAGAAAATAATGTGTTTTACTTACACTATTAAGTAATATGCTTAAAAATATGTAACAGGCACATAACTCGACTTTTTTTTTTACTCTAAAATTTTTTTCCATGTAATTTAAAACCTAATATATTTTTCATGAGAAAGATCCTTTAAAGTTCACATTTAGTAAATAAATTCAATGGCTTTCTTTTTATGAATATCTTTAGCAAGATTGTTTTTTATTTATTGATTCCTTATTAAGAGCACCAGGAAATGCAATGAATTCATGATTATCATCTATATATCTATAAGCGAAATACCACTGAACTGACTCATTACGAGATCTCTAAAACTATTCAATCGATTGATTTGAAATTTAGCATAGTTACTCATTTTGCGATGTAGACGCTCACTAAGAATGGGTTTTACGAAAGTCTTATCCAAAATGTAATTTTCATCCGTTAATCTTTTCTTATCCGTCGGTTACGTAATTTTTGGCGACTTTATCGCCAAAAATGATATGACCGACGCCAAACGGAATATATTTTTTATATGTATACTATGTATAGTCACCAGTTACGTTTACTTAGTGAAATTAACGCGTGCTAAATGGAAAAATACCAAATAATTTAATATTGAAGCGCTGATGGAGGATTTTCAAGATTTTGACGAAGGGGCCCTCTATGTGAAATTTCGTGCTAATTCTAAAATAGGAAACGTACATATTTAGAGATAGAAATAAATGAGTTTGCAATCCCACGGTTGGAGAAAGTGTAGTTTAGCCTCAAAACTTGGCGGGATTTTGAAAAATACTAAAATGGTTAATTCATACAGAGTAGCGCACATGCAAGACAATCTTTGTTTGCTGGAGAACCTCGCTACATGCATGAACGAACTCAAGACGCTATGACATACGTAAGACATTTTGGACGTCCCGACTTTTTCACCTTTTTTTTTTTTTTGCATTGCAAATTTAGGACAAAATTCTTATGGTAGACATAATGTCATTGTGAGGGTATTTCATTTGAAAGTTAAGCACATGATGAATCTTTTAACAAAAGGCTGTATCTTTTTCAATATTAGGTGTAACACGTATAGGGTGGAATGAGTTTTATATATATATATATATATATATATATATATATATATATGGGGTGAATTTTTAATACTTTTTTTTTATTTTTCTCAAATTTTTGAAAGTGGTGGATAACCATTATTAAAGACAATTAGTTTCTTAAAATTTTAAGTTTAGATTATCATTATCGTTTAAAAATTGATTTTTTTTTGATATTTTTACGTATCGGTTGCAAAATATAATATTATCGTCTGTCCAGCGAAGCGGGTGGGTATCAGCTAGTATTTAATAAATCTGGTTTTTGTGATATATAACCTTTCAAATTAATAGTAGAGCTTAAATGTTTCGTTGTGCCTATTAAGGATATTTTAATAATTCTATTGAATGGTTAAAATGCTTTTATGGTAAAAAGTTTCCTCCCCCCTCATTGATGGACATGATCTGTGAGACATATTTCCCCTTAGGTACTATTTTAAAGAAAATTATTACACAATATCTTTTTTTTTATCCAAGTTTATTCAAAGGGTACTTGTGCATAAAATGCATCCAAAATAGTTTTTCTCTAGGTAATAACCAGAGTCTTAAGAAATAATTTTTATGTAAAAAAAGAAATTACGAAGAAAAGAAGAAAATTATGATGTTCTATAATTTTTATATAGTAATATCATTAAAAAAGTAGGTTCACTATATTTTTTATATTGTTTTCTATATGAGAAGTAAAATATTTTGTATATTTATGGAATATTGTCTTAAAAAAAAGGGTACCTATTAAATGCAAACATATCTGAAAAATCGTGTTCATTTTCAATTTAAAGAGGAAATAAAAAATTTTGACAAAAAAAAATACTTTTATCATTCAATAAAAGGAATAAAATATCATTGATAAACACACGAAATTTTTAAGCCATAGGAATAATTATTGAAACATAAATATCACAAAAAGAAAGAATTTTAGGTACTTGTCCATTAAAGCAGCGCCCGCCATATTAAGAATACGCCAATGTCGCCAAGCTAGTTAAATGCGCCAAGTAAGCGGAGCGCAAGATTTAAATGTAGGAAAACAAATAACACATTAATAAGTAAGATAAAACTTTTTAAAATAATATTTTTATTTAATAATCTTTTATATGTTTTGTGATAAATCTCATCCCAATAAGTACTATAAAAATTTAGATGTTTAATATTAATATTTACAAAACTTTTAGAACATCAATCTACATAAAAGGCCATATTTCGGAAATTGCGTTCACTATTTCATAGAATGCACTTTTTTCCCTACATATTTCCTCCACATAAATTCTGTCAGATATAATTTTAGATGATGCTGTGTCGCGCTGTTTCTTGTTACGCCACTTCGCGGAACCCCACATTCACTACCATTGACGGACCTACAAAATTGTACTTATGGTTCACCGTAGAATGCGTAAAACCATTCCAATGTAATTTAAAACCTAATATGTTTTTCATAAGAAATATTCTTTAAAGTTCACATATATTAAATAAATTCAATGGCTTTCTTTTTATGAATATCTTTAGCAAGATTGTTTTTTATTTATTGATTCCTTATTAAGAGCACCAGGAAATGCAATGAATTCATGATTATCATCTATATATATATAAGCGAAATACCACTGAACTGACTCATCACGAGATCTCTAAGACTATTCAACCGATTGACTAGAAATTTAGCATAGTTACTCATTTTGCGATGTAGACGCTCAATAAGAGCGGGTCTTACGAAAGTCTTATCCAAAATGTAATTTTCATCCGTTATATATCCGTTAATCTACTCTTATCCTTGGGTAATGTAATTTTGGTGACTTTATCGCCAAAAATGATATGACCGACGCGAAAAGGAATATATTTTTTATATGTATACATAATCATCCATTTCGCTGTTTGGTAAATTGAAAATTGTTAACGACATTATCAAAGGCAACAAAATAGGTATTTTTAAAAAAAAAAGTACGAAATCGGTAACGTTAACAGGCTAGCGATATTTTACTAAAATGATGAAGGGCTGTTTCTATAGGACTGCAACCATAGGAGTTAACAACCAAACATGGTGATAAATTATACTGCTTGGCGATTTTCCGTCTACATCCGAAATCGTAATTTGGCGGGTGTCGCTATAATGGACAAGTACCGAATTTCAAGTTCAGTATTTTATTTCACCCTTTATATTTATTTTTTAAGGGGGTTACCCTAAATAACCCCTTAAAAAAACCGCAAAAGCATTTATTAGTGATGGACCTCACAATACTGAACATAAGATAATTGAAAATGACAAAATCTGAGTTGTTACTCTCCCTCTTCAAACAGTCCTATCACATTTCAGAAGGACTTGAAGCCTCGACAGATTTAAAGTGCATCAACCTCGCTATCTAGGTTTTTAGTGGCATCAGGACTCGAACTCACAACTCGGCGAAAACGAAACTGGTTGCTACTCAAGACCATGGCCACTGGAGAAAATCTAAGCACTCAAAAATGTTTCATAAGTAAAGTGAAAGGAATAAATAAATTGTTTACAGTAATAGGATGAAAGCAAAGAAAGCATATTTAAAAAGTTCTATACAAAGTTTTGTAACAAAATAAATTTAGCCACCCAAAATTCGCTGTTTTAAAAATTACTACTATTAGCTTACACTCTCTCTATATATATCTTGTTCAAATTTTCAATCGTTAATAAAATACATTTTATTCATCCACTCAAGTTCAATTCCTTTTTTTTTTTTTTAATTTCTAGTGAATGACACTTGATTTTAATATAGTTTTTCCGAATTTTAGTTCATTAAATTAAACTGAAATGGGAAAAATGCAGTTTAGCCCAACCGCTTTGCGTGATTTCAAAAATTGGCAAAGTTGGCGATTTTTTTGGCTGAACTTTGAAGTCCGCGAAGTGGACCAGAGTAGACATATTTGGCAAAATTCCGCCAAATAATTCCTGTCGCCAAGGGTGGTTGGGCTCAACTGCATTCCAACTATTTAATTTACCGGATGAATTAAGAAACAAGCCAATACTTCTACTCTGTCATTTGTCTCGCAATGGCAAAGTTGGTAGAGCGTTTGAGTAGAATCTTCATGCCTTCGAATTGAATCTCGTCGAAGCATAAAATTTTTTTATTTGATTTTCAAATAATTAATTTTAGTTTTATATGGGAGAAACAAAATTTCTCTTTATATAAGATATTTAGCAGGATATAAATTTAGGAATAAATACCGTCAGTGACGAAGCGTGTAGACCGCTGGAAAAAATTTCTTTTGCCACTTAACACATCGATCAATAACTCCAGAGACTAACCCAGAGATGGCGCTCGTAGTAAACCAGTAACCAGGTCTTTCTAGAGTACTAACCTTTGCTTGAAACGTGTCAAAATTTTAAGTCGATCGGACCAGGAAAAAGGTTTTTTCCAAGTGGGTGCCGCGATTGCTTTCGATGGAACAAAAACAGCAACGAGTCGATGATTCAGAAAGCTGTTTATCGCTATTTACTCGCAACAAAAAAGATTTCTTGCGAAAAAAAAAAGATTTGGAAAAGCGTTGGAACGATTGTATCACCCTAAAAGGTGATTAACAAAAGGTGTTATGTTGATGAATAAAAAAAAATTTTGCAAAAAAAATGTTGTTTTCAATGTTAGACTCGGGAGTTATTGATCGATGTGTTAATATTGTGATTCTGTCATATGTATATACATATTTATATTAATGTAATTATTTAATAAGAAGTAACAAAAATAAAAATTTTCTTTATTGACTTAAGTAAGAATTGACTTTAATTTTTTTTATATTACTGGTTTATAGTTATTATTAAGTTACTGAATTATAAATAATAGAATTAAAGTAAACGATGAAATATATCGAGAAAAATGACAATAGTTAACTTTTTCGATATTAAAATTAAAGCAAAAACGATAAATTATTAAATTGAATATTATATCAGCTACATATAATTAAAATTAAAGCAAACGATAAAAATTGAAAAGTGATCTGGTACGTCAAAAGGGATGCAACTGAAACAATAGACCTTTAGGTGGCTAATAAATCAATGCTAAGTTTTGAGTCCCATGTTTTTTTAATTAAGTGAAGTAACGTATGTATGTGGTAACCTAGTAGGTCATGCTAATAGGAGATGACTTGCAGCCGGCTTTACTTTCCTCGAGTCATGGATTGAAGCCAAGGCCACTAAAGATCCACTGTACAGTAGGGATCGTGCATGTTAAATCTGGTTGAAATACCAAGTTTTCGTATGGAGTGGTGTGGAAGTTTGGAGAACTCAGATATAGTCCTCGTCACTTGACAGAGACTAAAAATTTTGAGGTACGTCATTAATATCTCTCGTAATGCTTTTCATTTGGACGTTAATAAACAATGACATCACATTACAACTAAAGTAACGCCATCTGCAGAGTGAAAGCTTAACCTGTCAGCAAAAATATTCTTATATTCTCAGAAAAACTAATTGCTAACGATGAAGTAATGCATAATTAATAGTTAACCAAAAAATTCAGAGATATTTCTTTTCTCTCAGTATAATTAAAGTTTTTTCAGGAAATAATCAAATTACCGCGAAACGCATTAACGTACCTGGTTTTCTGTGAAAAGTCCTTGACTAAATGTCTGACACAGAAGCGAGGGAAAAAAATTACTAGAATAAAAATTTAAGTAGTAATTACCCAATTTTTTTTTTACTTGGAATTTCTAAAACTTGCTGAATAACGAAATTATCACTTAGCCGCAAAAAATGAGTGAAAGATTGATTAGTTAACGAGAAAAACCATGTATATTTTATATTTCGCTTGCAAATGAACCATTGTTTTTTTCTTTATACATAACTGTTCCTTTAGAAATTCTCCGTAGGGACAACTGTACTAGTAATAGTTTTCCAGAAATATACAATTTACCATGAGAAAAAGAAACCACAAATTAATATTTAGAATTCTGAGCACCTCCTGTAGCTAAAGACTGATGTACAAGTAGTGAAAAATAACACATTATGTGCTTAGTATATAAAATAAAATCTTAGAAATCAGATGTATGTTCTGATATCCCAGTTTTATTCAGAATCTAAGAAAAAAAAACCCACTCTGTTGGGACAGAGATTAATTGATATTCCTCTTGTCTAATGCTACACAAATTGGATTTCTTTGGATGTAAAATTTTTCGCAATGAGTAGTGAATTTATGAGAGGCAGAAATAAATGTAATTAATTAATGAATAAGAATATTGAAAATATCACGCAAAAGGAAGTAATAGCTATTAATATGAAGATCTTATAACATTTCGACAACACTATTTTTTCCTGTTATATATGAAAATTAACTGATCTAATAATATATCTGCAAACCGAACTGATAAGTATTATTCTAATTATTGATTGATTGTTTATCAACGTCACACTTAGGAGCAACACAAGGGCTGATGACGGATATTGAAAATGTCATGCCAAAGGAAGTAATAGCTATTAATTTTAAGATTCTATAGCATTTCAACAAAAGCTCTATTTTTTCTTGTTATGAATGAAAATTCACTGAACTAATAATATACCTGCAAACTGAACTGAAAAAGAAATACAAGGGTTTTTCAAATGAAAAGGTGCGAAACGAAACCGTGGGTGTAAATGAAAACTTTATTCAAAGTATACTCTATAGGTCTACGCACAACGATCCCATCGAGACGAAGGAATTGCTGTTCCCAGAATTCCTGTGGCCATGACGAGACGCAGTCCTTCACAGAGTCCTTGAATTCGCCTTCCGAGTTGAAACGTTTCCCTTTCAGATATTTCTTCAGGGGACCAAATACATGAAAATCTCAGGGACTTGTCCCGGCTGTAAGGCGGATGATCAAGCTGCTCTCACTTACACTTGGCCAGTTTCCCGAGTATGTCCTGGGAGACGAGTGGACGCGCTTTATCATGGAGCAGAACCACATCCTCCTTGAGCAACCCCGGTCTTTTGCTTTTAATGGATCTATGTTGGCTTCAGAGTGCTTCACAGTACATATCAGAGTTAATGATTTTTCTGTGCTGGAGGAATTCAACAAGTAGAGGACCTTAGACGTAGAAAAAGACCTTGAGCAACACCTTGACTGCTAAAGCCACGGCTTTGAACACTTATGGGGAGGCGACAATGCATGCTTCCCCTGCATGCTGTCCCGTTTTGTCTCTGGCTCGTTGTGATGGCATCGGCTCTCATCACCTGTGATGATCCGCTGTAGGAAAGCGGAGTCATCTTGATACCGAAACCGACATTGAAGTACTAGACCCGTTTACAGTTCTTTTTGCTGGTCGATGAGCAGCTTCGAAATCCACTGCCCACACAACTTTCAATAAAGCAATCAATAAATGTCCACACTATTCTAATGCTGACATCCACCTTCACTGCCAGTATTCGCAATGTGACTCGCCAATCACTTTTCACTATGTCGTCCACATTGTCGATGAGATCGGTCGTGATGGCTGTGTTTTCCTGGTCTGATAGCGGATCGTCAACCAAACTCTCACAGTCTGTACGAAAACGGGCACTCCCTTTTCTTACAGATTTGTCAGACACGCAGTCTTCCCAGTATATTGTCACCATTCGGCGATGAATAGCAGCCGGTTTAACACCTTCCTCTGTCAGAAATCAGATAAAGTCTCGCTGCTCCTAAATCGTCAAGTTTTGCAAAGAGAATGCCATCATGTCCGCACGTATTGCTGCTTCAATTGGAACCCCCCCCTTTTTTAGAGCTTCTGCTCTCTCTTGCGCATGCTCCGATCCACGCCGAAGACTTCATTCGTATCCCTAGATATATCACTACGTTCTTCACCATAGCAACACACTCAAATATGTCAACTGCTTCGTTGTTACGACGTTTCGTACCATTTCATATGAACTCCCCTTGTATTCTAATTATTTATTGATATTTTATCAACGCCACACCGTGGAGAAACTCAAGGGCTGATGGCGAGGGACTTCAGAATTCTGAGCTTCAATTAAGTGACGAAAAAGACTCCTGTGTGTAAACCAGCCTCTCCAACGGGAGGGCTTTGAACCTGGACAGATTTAAAGTGCATCTGCGAGTCTTTAGTGGCATGAGGGTTTTAATCTATAAACTCTATTGAAATAGCACCGACCGTGATAATGTGATCATGAACACTTGGCTTCGCAGCCATTCTTGAGTCGGAATTATTGATTCTTAAAGTGAAAGGTTGAATATTATGTAATGCATAATTACTAATGTGTATGAGAATAACTGAATAAGATATTATCCGGTTAAAATATGAGCAACCAGTATTTTCTTCTTTTGAATAATGAATTTATTTAATGTATGTGCTTTGGTCGAGCTCGTCGTTGTGTTAAATAAACGGATACCACTTTGCTTAACAATTTATTGTTGTATTAAATTTTTGTAATTTTAATTTCCGAGGCATTAGCACTCTCTAATTGTATAGAGTTCGTTAGCGTCCAGGTCATTTTCAAAAGTTTTTATTTTTATTACATAATAATATTAACTTCAGATACTGTTAAAATTTTATTAAATTATAAATTTTTATATGGTTCGTCTCCAATTAATTCAATCGCATATCTGCTTAATTCATACATTAAATATCAAAGGTTTTAGTATGTTTTTCATTTAAGATTGATTGTAATTTACGAAATTTGGTATATCAGAATATGTAATTCAGGTATTTATAAAATATAACAAGCTTTGTACGGACATTTAAGTGGTCCCTAAAAATTTTCATAACACCGAAAAAGATTGTATTATGTTATTTTAATTTTTGACTTTTTTAAATATACATACGTTAATTCACTGCACTAGTTACATAATTTAATAGTGTGTTGAGTGATTTCTTTGACCTCAAAACTTAAAATTGTCTTTTAAATTTTTATGATGGCCATATACTTAAAATGCTAAGTCTCTTTTTTTTGTAATTAATTTAAAGTTTGGAATTTTTTTTCTTTTTATGTTACTTAACATGTTTGATGATTCTATGGACGGTATAAAGAATTTTTAGAAAAAACCACAAAGTTAGATGTAGTTCTATTTTTTTTTTTTTTTTTTTTTTTTTTTTTGAGGGGTTAAAAAAAAAGGGAAAAAAAATGGGAGCTCAGAATTAAGATAAACACTTCTAAGAAAACAGTCATTTTTTTCCAAAGTATTTAAATGTTTTTAAATTCTAATTACTCTTATGAAACTTAATATTTTAAGAATTGGAAATTAAGAAGAAACAAAATTTTTTACCCAATTTCCAATTTTTACAATATTAAATTTCATAAAAGTATTTGGAATTTAAAAACATAGAAGTAATTTGAAAAAAATGAACATTTTAAATAATTTTTTTTGAAAATTTATCTTCCACAAATTTGTATTTTATCTGTGTTCAGATTTGGTGAATAAGCACTTTTTCAAACAAATGCTCATATTGTACTGTATTCTCTGAATGCTCCTCGTAATAAATTCTTTTTAAGCCTTAAAACAACTGTTATTGCCTTACTAAATGAAAAACTTTTGCAACCTTTGGAAAAACATGTCAACCCTTTCTTTTGTCTATTACACGGCAACAGAAACTTATTTCGAATAGTCTCTCTCTCTCTCCCCCAATGAATTGAAAAAATAGCTTCATAAAAATATGATTCCATAGAGTTCTTTAATATTTTTTTGAAATCGATATCTAAAGAAAAAGTTATACTTTTCCTCATTTCAACGTGTTTTCCTTCAAGAATGTCATCTCTCAATAAGTCAAATTTATTTCACGGAGACCTATAGTCAGTGTTTGGCATATTTTTCTTTCTTTCTTTAAATTCATCAACTAAAGAGCAATAAAATATTTAAGATCAATTTTAAGTCTTTAAAGATTAATGTCTTATATTGACACAGAAGAAATAAATAAATGAATATGGTGAAAAAATTGTATTTGAAGTTTTGAAAACAACTATTTAATTTAAATGTCAGTTTGACGAGAAAAAACAATAAGCATCCCTGAAATCATGAGTTTATTTATATTTTGTTATTTAAAACCTGAAAAAAAAACCTGAATTCCTGACTTAATAATCTGACTTTATTGCGCCAGCATATTATTTCTGCATTAATATTTTTTTATTACAATGAAATTTCATTTCAAACTAAAATAAACAAAGGGCCAATAATATGTCTGAATTGACAAGGAAGCTATCCACGTAAATTGTGTCTTGATTATGCGGGGTAATTAAATAGGAGAGCAATAAACAGGAGGGTTAAAGAACACAAAGTCGATTCAAGGTCACACTCAGAATTAAAGGGTATGAAAAGCGTAACACATAATTTTAACGTAACAGTTCAATTGAAAAGTCCCCGGCCTACCATAGTAAAACACATTTTTTTGGCAAAATTAGTTTTTATTTTTTATTCAACATAACTCCCTTCAAGGGGATATATTATAGCGACACTCAAACTTTTCGATATAATTTTTGTAGTACGATTTGTCCTTTGCTTCAAAATAGGCCTCAGTTTCGGCGATCACCTCTTCATTCGACGAAAATTTCTTCCCAGCGAGCATTCTTTTCAGATCTGAGAACAGGAAATAGTCGCTGCGGGCCAGATCTGGAGAATACGGTGGAGGAGGAAGCTATTCGAAGACCAATTCATGGATTTTTGCCTTCGGTTTCACTGATTTGTGACACGGTGCATTGTCTTGGTGAAGCAGCACTTTCTTTTTCTTCAAATGCGGCCGTTTTTCGGCGATTTCGTCCTTCAAACGGTCTAATAACGCTATATAATAGTCGCTGTTGATGGTTCTTCCTTTTTCAAGGTAGTCAATGAAAATTATTCCATGCGCATCCCAAAATATAGATGCCATAACCTTGCCAGCCGACTGTTGCGTTTTCCCACGCTTTGGTCATCACGCGTGTTCATCGTGTGCAGTCCACTCGGATGACTGTCGATTGGACTTCGGAGTGAAAGGATGGAGCCATGTTTCATCCATTGTCACATATCGACGCAAAAACTCGGGTTTATTACGCTTGATCACCTTCAAACACTGCTCCGAATCATCAACTCGTCGTTGTTTTTGGTCAAAAGTGAGCCCGCGCGGCACCCACTTTGCACAGAGCTTTCTCATACCCAAATATTCGTGAATGATATGATGTACACGTTCAGTTGATATCTTTAGAGTGTCTGCTATTTCATTCAATTTCAGTTTACGGTCATTCAAAATCGTTTTGTGAATTTTTTTAATGTTTTCGTCGGTAACAACCTCTTTCGGTGCTCATTTCACCACGTCTAAACTTAGCATACCAATCCTTGATGGTTGACTTTCCTGGGGCAGTGTTCGGAAACTCGGCATCAAGCCAAGTTTTTGCTTCAACTGTATTTTTTCCCTTCAAAAAGCAATATTTTATCAACACGCGAAATTCCTTTTCATCCATTTTTTTCACAATAACAAAAGATGCTTCACTCAAAATGCTATAATTCACAAACTAATGATCCGACAGCTGTCAAATTTATACACGCATCTTTTGAGGGTTAGGGCTAACTAAAAGACATTGTATTTAATTTTAGTAGCGCCATCTATGTGTCAGGCCGGGGAATTTTCAATTGATCAGTTATCCTAGGTTCAAAATTTCGAGGTCCGTCACCAATAGCTTTAATTTTGCTTCTCAATGCGACGGTAATAAAACTAGTCAATCAATATTTCTCATGTTTCTATATTCTCTTGTTCGTATTATAAGTTTGCTTTTGCTTTTTTGTAGACTTTTCAATTGACCTGTTATAGTGTTCAAGGTTTATGAATGTTTCCAAATAAATATAGTGTGTTTATCATATATTTTGTACTTCGTGTATCTTACACAACTTAAGGTGACAGTACACCTTCAAAACACAATTTTTGTTGGATACATCGATTTTTAATTTTTGATCATATATCAAACTTTAATATTTTACCTGTAAAAATCTGTTTGAATTTTTCATCATATGTTTTTGAGAAAAAGGTTTACACCTATTTTAATATTACTTGATAGTGAATTTCTATGATCGGGAAGGCTCTAAAATGCTTTTCTTTTACATTTTGAATTACTTCAAAACATGTTATCTCAAACTTTTATGCATCAATGAACCTGAAATTTAATATATATGTTTTCGGATACTTATATATTACATAGAACAGACTGTTTTTGACTTTATATTGAGTAGAAGATTTTTTATACTTCAATAAAGTGAAAATTACAATGGCTTTTTAAAGAAAATTTCGGGATTCAGAACTCAAACTACCATAGATCCCTACGAGTAAGAGCTCTTTATATTATCAAAATAATAATCTATTATCTTAATATGGCAATATTTTTTATTATTCGTTCTACAAAATATCCATATATATATATATATATATATATATATAGTTACCATGTTTTGCAGAAAGTCTTAATTTTTGCATATATTTTTTATAAAATGCCCTTCTGAAAGTAAAAATATACACAAATAAATTTTTTCTTGGGTGTTTTTCTAATTTTGAAGCCTTATAAGGTGATAAAATATACATTTGTTAAAAAGTTTAGTTAGCTCAAAAAATTTCCTTCGAAAGTGTGCGTTAAATGTAATAAAAACAGCTTAAAAACATTTTTTTAAAATTTTTTTTTTATATAATTCATTTTGAAAACAACTTTAAAGGTAACTACAGTTCTTAACATAAAGTAAACTTATTTCAATAAAACCTCCTTACCATTGGTACATAATTAATAATTTCTCAATATCTATGAATTCGAAATGACAAGTATAACAGCTGGTAAAAGAACAGTCGGTTATCTCACTGCCCTTGGCAATGGTCCAGAATCCCTAAAATTTCCTGTACCAGCAAAAGACATCACGCATTAGGAGAACATTTCAAATAAAAAGAACTACAACTAACTGAATCAGAAAACGAGAAACATATCCCCGATTTCGCCTTATGCCTTTATTTGTCCAGGCAATGCGACTAATATTTTCTGGATAGTTTCTCTATTCATTACTGACTTATATAACTGATATCAGTGCAGTGTATTCCATTTCATTTCAAACTGTATATGTTATTGGAGGAGAGACAATTTTTAAGTACATTTCTACATAATTCCGTTTTCAGCAAGGATGTCACTGGTGGGTTAATTGAATTGATAGGGATGTCGAATTAGGTAGAATATTGTCTATAGTACTTAAAGAAAAAAAAATGATAGTATAAGTTTAACCATTTAATTAAGCTTTTATCAAAAGATTGAATAAAAGGTATAAAAATAATGTTTATATTTACAATAATACATAACTGAAAAGAACTTGAGGTGCTTAACTGAGGTATACCTATGTAATTACCGATATATAAATTATACACCATAATTACTTCTTTATATAAGATCAAAAGAAATATTAATATCTCAAGCGATTATAAATTATATATTATTTTACATTTAAAATATTTTCAAATATTTTAATAATTAGAATATATAGAATTCGATAATTAGAAATAAAATACAAATAAATTTAAGGAAAAATTAATAATGCTATGAATGAAATCAGAAGGCATTTATATATTATTGAAGGTCTAGAAACTGTTGAATATACTTAAAGTATCCGCCTACCTTCGAAGAAATTTTTTTTAAATAATTGAAAAAATAACTTTTTATAAGCATTATACTATAAGATATGGTTAAAATACAATGTAAAATGTGCATAAATTAATAATTGTTTTAATATTTCAGATATAAAAATACATAAAAATAGCAGTAAAATGGCATTTGTGCAAAACACCAAAACTGAAATTTATATAGAGATATTTCAATTCTGTAAATTTTATTATGATAAATTGAATCTAATTTAGGATTTGTGCCCCTCTCACAATTATAACCTTGAAATTAAATATTTATAGGAAGTCGTACTTTAACATACAGAAAAAACGTACAAATTTGTGATAAGTTATGACTTTTATCATCAATAAAATGCAAAATAATCGCATTTTAACAATAGGAGAGGTTCAAGTCCTGAATTCATTTTCACGGAGTATTCCATGAAAGTTTCATAACATTATATACATAACTCTTCTTAATACGGTGTTTTGCGCTGAAGCAAAATATGAAAATCTTGATTATGAGAAAAAGCTGAAAATACATTTCAATCAAGAAACTTACCTAATTAAATAAATATTTAACATTAAAAGGTCCTGATTTGTAATGTTCACTATCTGTATTACTTAAATAAGTTATATTTTTCTTCCTGATGGTCTTTAAAACTTTCCTACGCTTACATTTAACAGGTGTTGTATAACGCTTCAATTCCCTGATTCGATTGTAATCCAACTTTTTGTATCTCTTTACAGTGAAGTAGCCCGGATTTTCAATGTTCAGCTTATTTAAGACTTTTAAGCAGCCTTGATGTCTTTCGTTAAATTGTATAATTGCATCATATGAAACAGTATCACAGTCTTCAAACAAACAAAAACTTCTATTAGTGCCCTTTATCATATTACAACTTTAAAATATTCATTTGCATTTTGAGTCTTAGGAAATTCATCTTACATGTTGGAAGATATTTTGATGGTGATTTTGCTTAAGATATCAATGAAAAACAAACATTAAAGTTCCATTTCCGGTAACAAAATACTACTTCCAGTTCTAAAATTTGACACAGTCTATTATTAAAATGCTTATAACTCAAGTTCCATATAAGATAGAAACAAAACTAAAACTTTTCTAGAAAGCTAAGAAATGCGGCTTTTATAATAGACCATAAATAAAAAAAAATCGACTTTTTGACCCAAAATCGCGTTTTAAAGGTAGGCGGATACCTTATAAAAATCAAAACAATGAAGGGCCTAATTGGAGAGAGAGAAAATAAGAAGCAGAAAATAAATATATGTGCATTATTATGAATAAGTTTTGAAAAGGGATTTATTTTATTATTGATCCGAATCTTTATTGACGCTTTCTTGCAGCTTTAAAGGAGAAGACACACATCTATAAAATTTTGGTCAAATATCATTGAAAATTTAAGCAATGGCTTCTTTACTTTGGCGTCGAAGTTGGCGATCATTTTAGTGGCTTGGTAAGAAAATTTGCGACTTCGGATAAAAAAATGAAAATATTCAAAATGCCGGCATATTTTTGAAATCTAATTTGGGAAAAAGTTATGCCTCAGTTGATTTGTTATTTTCTATAAGTTTTCTTTGTAACGTTCACACTAGACCGGAACAGTTATAAATATGGAGAAACGCAAGGTCTTTGTGAATCTGTCGGAATTTGCTAAGCGAATCTGCCGAGAAGTGGTCTATATATATCGGGAAACTGTCGGGGTCAGAATTTGAGGTGCAAAGCATTGTTTTGTAGATTTATCCGTGATGGTGACCTGAATGTTATTGTAAGTACTGTTACTGTTATTACAGAGCTATTTTGTATTATTTTGCGTTACTAATCTGAACAAGTGCTTTATCAGTTTCCTGTTGTGTCGTTAATCTGGTGAAGTCTTGCTACGTATATTTCGTCTTGTTCTATATTTCCTTAAATTAAGTGTTATTTTTCATTTTACTCCTTGTCGCACTGCTTTCATTCAACAGCAAATGGAGTGAAATTTTTGTAGCAGAATATTAAGTGAGCCTCTGTAACAGAAATTACATTTTTACCATTCGACTGAAAGAGAATAAAAGAGTTTTGACTATATTTCTAATAAGTTTAATACACGCACATAGTTAGCTCATACAAAAATACTTAGTTTTCTAATGAGTATTTATATTTATTTCATTCATACACAAAGAGTTTGAACCTTTATTACTAGTGTTAAAAATTACACTTCCAGTACTCACATGCCCAAATATAAAATTATTCTGAACAATTCCGAAGAAATGTCCCATGTAGATTATAAGGCTAAGATTAAGCTAAAAAAATTAATAGCCGAAATTTTTGTCGGTATTTGGCCGACAAAACCATTTACAATTGAACAAGACCAATAGTTATGCTATTAAACCGATAGTTCCCAAAGAAAAGTGCCAAAACAACAAATTGCGCGTCAGACAACAACTGAACCAATAGGTCCTTTTGCGTGTTATTATTTTACTTTGTATTTACATGACCAGTTGTTGGATATGGTCCAAGACCAGTAGTTGGAAAAAGACCAGTAGTTCAACCAATAATTAGATATCGTACTCAGATCTCCATCAATCCTTGTGCTGAGAAAAGCAGCTGCTACATTCACCATAAATAAGGACATGATGTGGATTCACGGCAAGTGGATTTCTGGGCCACAACATCTTTGAAGAAATCACACCGAACGTTTTTATTTGGTGTATAGCAGTCCCAAATAAACGTTATATCAAACTTCTGAATGAATTAGTTGCTCCGAAATTAAGACAACGTGGTTGTTTCCCAATAATTGCGAAATGAATGTACTTCCCATACGGTAATATGGACACATTCAAAAACTATATTTCGAGGGAACTACCCTGAAGTATAGATCATCTTGCACTCCTATGGAGACATAGGGCATCTAGATCATCAGAAATGAATCCTTGACACTTTTGATTGGGGAGTGTCCTCAGATTACGTGTATAATAGACATGTAAGAAAGGAATTGGAGCTGAAAGCAGCCATCACCAGCCATGTTTCTCTCACTGTGTCAGAAGTTGCAGATATTGCTGAAGCTAGGAACTCTTTCAACACGTTGTTGTCTAACAAGGCATGAACATCAACCACGTTTTAAGTTTTGCTTTCTTGCCTCACTATTTAGATGATTGCAACGTTCTCTATTGGCAAAAATTCCAACTATTAAAATTTTTTGGCTAAACCTCGGGCCAATGATTTATATAATACATATGCGAAATTTCATTCATATTTGATCCTTAACCTTTGGAAAACAGCAGAAATTGAAGAAAAATATCCCTTCTACTCAGCACTTTTAGGACTGAGGAAAAAATTATTTCTCTCTACTGTGAAGTTCTCTATGTCTATTTTCCCCACATGTAGTATTATTAGGGTTTTCAGGTCTCAAAGGAGAGTGGGTAAGAGTTACCGATTCTTAGTCAGATATCATTTACGAGAAAGAAAGATCCCAAAATTTGGCACATCATTCTGTCACAATACTTTCATTTCTTAATTTCTGGTTCCCATTTAATTAAATGACTTTGTTTTTATGAGTATTGTGGATTTAAGTAAATTCTGAAATCAAAACAGATATTTGTGGAGTTTGATGTAACGCATTTCAGGAAAGATAATAGTGTATAATTTCAATGAATCACATGTTGAATATTTACTATATGAAAATCAAAATATTTTATTTATTACTGCTATTTGCCACGAGTTTACAACCATGACTATTCAGCTACCGTAACCTATTGGTGATAAAATATGAGCAAGTGAGATTTAAAATAAAATAATTTTCATCTTAACTGAACGTGTTTCACAGCTACAAAGTTAATATAAAGTATAACAAACAATGGTAAAACTTTTAACTAGTTTCATGTATTCCAATGAAAATAATGTCTAAAAGTTTTTTTGTGGTATCATAAATTTTTTTGGAATCTTTAACATTGAAAAATAGGTATAAACTTATTTTTTAAAATATATTAATATTTTTTTTATCTTTAAAAGGAACATATATATTAAATTGAAAAAAAAAATGTGAGTAATGACTTTGAATTGCTTGTTTTTAAATGAAAATAGTTCTACTTTAAAAACATTTTCAGTTTTTAAATTAGCTCTTTCTGGTTGGTTTAAAATTTAATGTTCAATCTCTATTTGCGGGACAAATTTCCGTGGAATTCTAAGAAAACTAAAGGAAAAACAAGAAATAAGGAAAATTCATCTATCATAAACAGCTTAATTGGATGGATCGAATAGAATAATTATTTTTAACATCTGAACTGGTTGTTCCTAAACGTCATGAATGGTATGGAATGCGCCCACAACCTGCTAACTCTGGCGAAAAATACCCCCATCCAACTCGAACAATGGTAGCACTGTCATAAAAAGGGCCAGGAAAATTCTTCTGGACAAAAGGGGGGGGGATTATCTGACTGTGAATAGCTTCGTACAGCAGTTGTTCCATAACCGAATAAATGAGAAAAACATTTTGACACAGCTTATGTAACGACGAGTTGTAAATTCTTGACTAATTCTTAACTACTATGATAAATATAAATTCTTAATTAATTAATTATTAATTACGGCCTCTTCAGTTTAATTTTTACCATTTTATATTTAATAACTGCTTCCTCAAAGAAATTGAATATGTTTACATCAGATTTTTTTTACTATATTACTCATAAAGCATTTTTCAACGATTCAAATATCTTTTAGTGGAATATTTTAGGGCCTTTTAATTGCATAATTTTTTATAAGCGATTATAAGACAAAATTTTGTTTTAATAATTATCATACTATATTTTTAAATCTACTTATGAGTAATTAAGTAGCAAAAAAATTGCATAAATAATTCTTTATCTGTTGTTTAAATTTGTCATGACAGTAATTACAGAAAACAGGAAAATATAAATTATATACATAAAATTAATTCCCAACATCTAGTTATCCGTTTTTTTCTATCCCTTGTTTTCAGATTAATCTATCCTCTAACGTTTAAAATATTTTAAAAATCTTGGAAGATATTACTTTATTAATTACAACAGGAAAAATATACACATATCGACGAGAAAAAAATTATATCCAGAAGGATGAAAGGTGCAATTAATGAATTGTTTCGTCTCTGTTAAATATGCAAATTATTAAAAAACGTACAAAACTTCTACTCTAATGATGTTAACAAACACGTGACTTATCACCCCACTAAGGATCCATCAAAAGCTTAATCTAAAATGAACAATTTTGATTCTTTTCAATGTATTTGGGTTTATTTTATCACACTGAAGCTTAGAATGACCTTGAGAATTAAGCAGCCATTTGAAAAGTTGGATGTCTTTGAGATCAGTCACATCGTAGGATTGACAGGAGGCAGATGATCATTCTGTCATGTTGGTCGCACAGATATACTGAAAGTGCTAAATTAAATTATATTATCTCTGTTTTAATGAAATAACTGAAGCGTTAACTACTTAATTCAACAGATCAATCCGTCAGAATCGCAGGCAAAACTTTTCTTACGAACGTAATCATTTTCGGAGTAAAATTTGCAAACTTACTCCTATAAATGATACGAATCCTTTATGATGCTTTGATCATAACAGATTTTAGAAAAACGCTTGTAAATATGTTTTAAGATGGTACAATAATGACCTTTCTTTATCATCCAGTAATTGCATGCTTTTGGATTGCAAGGACAAAAACAAATACGAATATGGTTCTATATATCACAGAAACGTAGCCAGAGATTACAATGGTGCCATAAAAGAACATCATTGAGCCTTGCAGAACAGCAGCGGGTCATCTTTAGTATTAAGACTAGCTGATAAGGATGATAAACGCCCTAGTGTCTGCGCGTGTGGCAAAGAGGCAATCTGTGACACGGTGGTCTGCGCAGCGATGGACGATTAGTTTTCACTCGTGGGCAGTAAAGTGTAATGGTAGTGCAGCAGTGACTAGGTAGCGATTTTGTACGATGCCCGACGTCAGGGCCACTTTTTTTTAAATCATAGGTATGCTAGTAAAATCCTACGATCTGTAGTTATTTCTTTAGTAAACTCCGATTCCAATTCACTATTTCAATAAGACAACTTTCGTGTTCATACCGCAAGAAAATCCAGAGTTTTCTCGCAGCTATGACAATATGCAGTGGCCAACACCATCACTAGATCTATCACTCATAAGAACTTGCGGAATGCTGTACATACCAAAGTACAATCAGCATGAGAGGAGTCAAGATACCATTAAGAGCATTTACGACTACAAATTACAAAATGTGGTAGAATGAATAAGAAATAAAGCTGTTCAAAAACCTATTGAGAATTGTAATGATTTTGTATTTTGACCAATGCATTTTGTTACACCCACGCTCTGTTTTCAATTATTTCAAGTTGTTCATGACTACTAACTTACTTTCAAGCATCATTTTAATCTGTTTCTCCTACGTGTAACTTTTTTTTGACAATGGGTGTATGTAATTTTTTATTTTAATATTTTAATGATTTCATAATTTCGTATGCTACACTTATTGTTGTTATACATGTTAACTACACTTATTTTACTCATAAACATTTTTCTAATAGCAGGGTTCTTAAAATCATGATTTATTGATATTATAATCAGTTTTTTGAAATTTTAAATAGACAAAATTTACGGGAAAATTTAAAGTTTAACTTGAAATTATGGAATGTGTTAATTTGAGGTTAATTTTTTCGCACTACTAGGATGTTTCGAAAGCAAGTTTCATTTTTTTTTTCAAAAGGAAAATTTATTGCTATAATCAAATAAACCATATAATCAAAAACTTTACATCTTGCACTATATTTCGACACAGTTGCTATTGACATTGAGACAACTGTCATTGCATGTAGTCAGTTTGAAGAAGCTACTCTAGTAAGACTAGAAGCACTGTGATACAAGGGTTTGTCGCACAGCCTGATCTACCTCAACATGATTTTAGTTGATTTGAACACGACTAATATGTAGTTTGAACGCAAGTCTGACACCGTTATGCGCAATTCCACTAACACCATGTCCTGCACTGTAGCAATGTTGCTTTCCTTTGTGGATGTGGAGGGATTTCCACATCGATCTTCATCCTCCACACTTTCCCTTCCTTCGCTGAACAAGCAACACCAGCGTCCAACCATTCAATGAGACAGGAATTGTTTACCTACATGGTTTGCAGGCATTCAAGGCTGCCTGGTCTCACGTACCCATTAATCCTGGATAACAGCACGTATTTATGTTGTCGACCATATTGTCAGTCACGTCTGGGGCATGCTGCTTTACTGCTATTTTTTTTCTTCTCTCTGCGCATGCGTCATTCCTCCTTCACTGAAGCTACTTCCGTCGTTGAACCGTTGGAGCGGATTCTTAGAGTAGAGCTGAAAGTGTCGAATATTGTTCACTCTTGTCACATAGTTATACGAAAATTTATAAAATGCAATGATAATAATTAATAATAAAAAGAAAAATACCCTAGGGTCTAGGTAAAATATTGAGACCATAAAATATAGCTCAATTCAGGGAAAACTTATTCTATCATTCCTCACCAGATACGAATAAAAACTTTGGACCCTTTTCCTATAAACACGACTGACAATCGGAAAATATGTAATACTAAATTAAAAAAAAAACATATTTAAATCCCAAGTATGATATAAAAAATAATTTGAAACTTAATAAGGTATCCAAATGAAAACACAAGCATAAATTTAATATCTTTTAATCTCTTCATACCGTTGATGAAAAGAGAAATTATACCAAGTGACAGCAATTTTTCATCTGTAAAAATAAATTTAATGGATTTCCTTCTCTTTTTTACTTAATAAATAAACAAATCTACAGGTCTGACTATACGGCAACCATCAAAATCTCAGATATATCTGAAGGTAAGAGTTCAGCAACTGGATACTTAGGAAAATCCAAAACAATTTATTAGCATTAAAAACACTTAAATAAATTGAAGATAACAGTAGACGTCTTAACCAGATAACTGGAAAGATGTTGGAATTGAAGCTGACGTCATATCGAGGTAAGAAAAATTTCGATGCTAAGAAAAAGTCTGAGAGGAACTATTGCTATTAGTAACACATCAATCAATAACTCCCGAGACTAACCCAGAGATGGCGCTCGTAGTAAACCAGTAACCAGGTCTTTCTAGAGTACTAACCTTTGCTTGAAACGTGTCAAAATTTTAAGTCGATCGGACCAGAAACAGCTGAGTTATCGAGGTTGGAGTAAAGTCGTTTTGTAGTTTGTTTAAAAAATGGAAAAAACCGAGTTTCGTGTTCTGATAAAACATTTTTTTTTAATGGGTAAAAACACCGAGCAAGCGAAACAATGGATTGAAAAATGTTACCCGGACTCTTGTCCATCAAAAGCAACGATTTGTCGGTGGTTTGCCGAGTTTAAACGTGATCGTACCGACACAAATGACGCGGAACGCTCGGGTAGACCTGTGGAAGCCTTTACACCGGAAAATGTGAGTGAAGTGACAAAAATTATAATGAAAGATCGTAAAGTGAAGCTCCGTGAGATTGCTGAGATGACACAGATATCATATGGAAGTGTATTTACTATCCTTCATGAAAAATTGAGCATGAAAAAGGTTTTTTCCAAGTGGATGCCGCGATTGCTTTCGATGGAACAAAAACAGCAACGAATCGATGATTCAGAAAGCTGTTTATCGCTATTTACTCGCAACAAAAAAGATTTCTTGCGAAAAGAAAAAAAAAAAAAAAAAAAAAGATTTGGAAAAGCGTTGGAACGATTGTATCACCCTAAAAGGTGATTAACAAAAGTGTTATGTTGATGAATAAAAAAAAAATTTGCAAAAAAAATGTTGTTTTCAATGTTAGTCTCGGGAGTTATTGATTGATGTGTTAGGAGTGTGCTACTCAAATAGCTGCCCTATTGCTATAATATGGTCAGTGGGAGGAGTTAACCTGAAATGGGGTTTAAAGATGAATTTTAAGAAAAATACTTAAATCGAAATAAGGAATCTATATACATAAGCGAAACACCACTGACTGACTCATCACGAGATCTCAAAAACTATACAACCGATTGACTTGAAATTTAGCATAGTTACTCATTTTGCGATGTAGAGGCTCACTAAGAACTGATTGTACGGAAGTCTTATCCAAAACGTAATTTTCATCTGTTATATATCCCTTAATCTGCGCTTATCCATTGGTTATGTTATTTTTGACGACTTTATCGCCAAAAATGATATGACCGACGCCAAACGGAATATATTTTTCATATGTGCACTGTGTATTATTACCAATTAAGTTTACTTGGTGGGATCTGCGAGTGCGAAATGGAAAATTACCAAATAATTTAATATTGAAGAGCTGAAGGAGGATTGGCAAGATTTTGACAAAAAGGCTCTTTATGTGAAATTTCGTACAAGTCGAAAATAAGAAACGTACATATTTAGCGATAGAAATAAATCAGTTTGGAATCCCACAGATGGTGAAAGTGTAATTTAGCTACAAAACGTAGCGGGATTTTGAAAAATACCAAAATTGCAACATCTTACGGAGTAGCTCACACGCAAGACAATCTTCGTTTACTGGAAGACCTTGCTACATGCATGAACGAACTCAAGAGGCTGTGACATACGTAAGATATTTTGGACGTCCCGAATTCCACCTTTTTTTTAGGATTGCAGTCACTTGCCCTCGTAAATGTTTAGCAATCAAAGATATCTTGAGGCAAGGACAAAAATCTTATGATAGGCACGATGTTATTGCGAGGGTATTTCATTCGAAAGTTAAGCATATGATAAATCTTCTGTCAAAAGGTTGCATCTTTGGTAATACTAGGTGTAACATGTATACGGTGGAATGAATTTTATCCATATTATATATATATATGGTGACTTCTTACTAAAACTTTTTGTTTTTCTGATATATTTAAGAGTTGTAGATAATCATTAGAGCAGACAATCAATTTCTTAAATTTTTAAATTTTTATTATCATTATGGCTTAAAAATTGAACTTTTTCTTGATAGTTTATGTAAAGGTTCGAAAATATAATATTATTGTCTTCCCAGCGAAGCGGGCTGGTATCAGCTAGTTAAGTAAAAAATAAATTAAGCTAGAGTGGCTCATTGAAGTAGAAGCTGATGATGATGTTGAAGCTATTCTTACAGATTTGTTGCATAAGAATTAATCAACTTCCTTACTTTTGCTTATTCATACTTGACCTATTCATTTATCTACAACGGCTGGCTCACATTCTCGGTGGTCAATGGGGAAGGATCGTAAGATGTCACAAATCTTGATACAAAAATGTTTTCTGTGTAAAATTTTAAAAACATATATTTTTCAAATGTCAAATCACTTGAAAAGGAATGCTTTTGAAAATATAGTGTTTCTCGATTTGAATGGGAACTTTTGGTTCAAATATTTTACATATCCGTAACGTTGATATTTTCCGTAAAAAGTTAAAAACTTGATCACTGAAACAACTTTAGAAATTCGTGATTTTCAAAACACCAAAGAGTTGAACATTCGATGTGTGTGTGTGTACTACATCTCTCTCTTTCTTTATGTTTCTATCTATCTCATCTCTAGCAAAGAAATAAATTGAATTCCATTCTAGAGATGGTTTCTGAATTTTAAAAGAAAAAAAAAACCCGAAAAAAAACACGGACGAAAGAGCTTATTTGGCATAAAACTGGCTAGCCTAAAAATGTAACTCATTTTTTTTCTCAGCGTCAAGACAAAACAAATTTCCATCCATGTATACGAAAAAAATACTTATGGTATTGTTTAATTTAGCATTTCACATGACAATGGTACTTCAAAACTATTTCTTTCTCTCTTACCGAAATGTAATAAATAAGATTATTACTGAAAGCTGAAATTTTTGTAAGGGAAAAAAAAAAGAAAATTAAGTTAGGTATATTAAACATTTTAATCTAATACATCTAGAAACATCAAAAAGTATTAAATGAAGGATTTGTTTATGGATATGAAAAAAAGTTATCTCGACAGAATAACATTTAAAGAAAACGAACACATTAAAAAAATTTTGACTCCCGAGAATGAAATTTCTTTGCCTCTAGATAATGATAGAAATATTATTAATATGTCTTAATATGTTGATTTTTTTTGAAAATGTAGTTATTAAAAATGAGTGGGTGTAATATAAAGAACATGTTATAATGTTAGATAAAAAGAATCACATCATAACAGGTTGTGATTACAATACGGACATTTAATTTGCGTACGGTATATTTGGATTGCTAAGATGTTTTCTATTTAATAGTGTTACAAATATGAAATGTTACTTCCCAGCAATACTAATCGTATGGTTGCTAAGAGACGTTCACAGGCTATCTGGACGCCAAGGGGAAAAGCAGGAATTCGACTTCCGAACTTGGCGATAAATCTTGGCGACTTGGTGACAAATTTGGCAACTTTGGAGACAAAAATTGGCATCACTAATCTTCATTTCTTGAAATTTTTTCAGCATACATTCTCAGGACAATCCTCTACACAAAAATCCACTTCTCCAATGGACTTTTTATTTGCTATGGGCTGGAAGAGCGCTCCGCACTATAGGCGCCCATTGAACTTCAATGTCAACGTCGTGAGTTAGTCTTTCGGAGTGAAAGCGATGATCGTGCTTGCTTTGCAAACTGTATGATTTTGCTTAAAACTGTGGATTGCTGTTTATTTAGTGTTGGAAATTTGTGCAAGTACGATCTTGTTGTAGTCTGTGCTTCCTGTTTTATTATTATTTAAAGAATAAATTACTATTTTTCTATTATTCTGCTTGTCGGACTGTTCACCTACATACACCGGACAATTTTTCGTAGCAATATTTTATCGTCTGATTTATTTTAATATCCGAACCGAATATTATCGTCTACTTTAGTAATTTATCGTTTGCTCTTATTTTAATATTTAATATAATAATTGATTTTTATGGTAGAATTCTCTGTTTTTATTCTTTTTTGTTAACATTGACAACGTTTTTGTGCCTCAGAATGTTTTGCTTGTGAAAATAAAAATTAGAAATTTGAAGAAGGTATTTCCTTTTTTTTTGGTAGTAATTGATTCCGTGGAGCAAGGGGTTTATAAATACGCTTACTATACGCTAATTAGTATTTCTTTTGAATAATTCTAGTTTTACGAGAACTTAAGAGAAAGAATAAATATTAGCGCAAGTGAAAATAAAATTGTCAAAGACAATTTCAATTAATTTTGTTTCTTTACTCGATATTTTTGGAAACAATTATATAACTTGATCTCTATTGTGTTTTTCTTCTTTTCAACTTATCCTTTGGGGTCTTTTATGCAATATTGTTTTAATTGAAAGCCTCTCCCAAAGGTTGATACGGGGCTTATTTATATATTAGATTAGAATATTAATGTTTAAAGAATAGATTTAATAAATTGTATTTTATAAGTAAAACGATTTATATATTAAGTTATTCAGTACAAGAGGGCGAAAGGAAGTTGTAATCGAAGAAGTATTAATTGTATTGACAAGTGTAAGGAGTGATCAGATCAGTGTCTGAAAGATTCTGGAAAAGGTCAGTGAATCGAACTGTCATGTAATGCTGTACCATGATGCAGATGGTATCCACCAACCCAAAATAGGGAGAGCAGTTATTTCAAATACACATTTATTAACAGTCTTTAAGAACCAATCACACATAAACAAATATTTATACTATTTACAAACCATAAAAGGCTTCCAAATAGCCCATATTTAAATTTAACCCGCTTTTGCGGTCAGGAGAAATTACATCAAATACAAGAAAATAACCCGCCTTACGCGTCAAGATCCAAGAGCACTCTGAAAATATTACCCATGAACCCGTGCGTTCTCACTTACACGAGACAAGGCGCCTCCTGGCGGGATCAGAGTAGTTTATTTCCAACATACCAGGGCCTCGAACAGGAATAATTCAAATCAGATAAGTGTTTAGTTTTCAGATGAAACGTTAGATTTTGACACATATAGGCCTATCTAGAAATATAAAAATTAGGATTTTACCTTTGATTATTCATAGATATGAAAAAAGCAACTTTATTATTAAGATTGTATGGCTTTGTACTCATTGGACGATTGATTTGTGACGACTATAAATAATGATTAAAAATGACGCAGAGGGAAGTAATAACGTGACGCTGCAATTGATGAAAAAAAGTTTTCTTATAAATATTGGAGTACTGTTTCTGAATCTATGCATATTTTCTTACTGAACTAACATTTTATGAATAATCATTTAAAGAACGTAAAAAAGAAATTAAATTAATCGTGTAACAATAAAATTTAAGAATTAAGAGTAAAGTTCTAAAAAAATTGCTTGAAAATTAACAAAAAAATATTTGAATCTTTTGTGTGGGGGGGGTGAGCTGCTTTGATTCAGCACATTTCTAATGATAAAATTAAATCAGTATCATAGCGTCCGATTGAAAAATTAAACTTCATAGCATTAAATTTTATTGTAAGCAATAATGTATTGATAATATTAAGATTTATGATTTATCCATAGTTAATAGCAAACTTATTACAGTATTTATATTTGTCATTTTTACTACGAAATGATTTATTTTTGATTTACTGAAAACGAGCTCAGTGTAACAAAATAAAATTAAGAGAGGGTTTAGTGTTTTGCATTACAAATCATGAAACCATTTAATTAAGAAATGTTTCTTCTCTTTCTTAGTTTCTTATGATTTATTTGTTCTCTTATTAATTATATTTTTAAATAATTTTATTTATTAGATTGTTTTATATTACACGCACACACACACACACGCACGCACGCACGCACGCACGCACACACACAC
>BMAW01112941.1:296805-314685 GCA_019974015.1 Nephila pilipes
ATGTTACCTTTGTTCAGTTAACTATATATATATATATATTCAGGATCAGTTTTGGTGATTTTATAGCTTACTGTGAAATGGAAAAATTGTATTGTAATTATAAGTTGATATATATATACTGATTTTTTTAAACAGATTAAATGTGTATAAATTTATGCACTTTAAAGTTTTTTTTTTTTTTTTTAAGAAAAAAAAACTGCAATATATCATTCGAATTAATATATCAATACGAAAATCCTTTTAATCAGATCTTGGAATTTTTGGTATGTGTTTTTTATTTTTATTCTGACATTTCTGCTTACTAAAAAATGTATATGAAAAAAAAATTAGTGAATTCTAATTCAATACAAATTTTTTTATTTCTAAATTACTTCTTATTAAATAATTACAATTAACATAAATAATGTATACAACATATGAGCCAGAATCACAATAGAGTGGCAAAGAAATTTTTCAGCAATCCACTACCTTCCTCACTTATGTTATTTATTCTAAATTTATATCCTGCTAAATGTTACACATAGAGAAATTTTTTTTTTCTCATATAAAACTAAATTAATTATTTGAAAATCAAATGAATAAATTTTATTAGCTAACAAACAGAAATTGATCAGAAGGAACAGAAAATGATTCTACATGATCTCCTGAATTTGCCATTGCCATTAGTGACACATATGTGAAGCACTGTGTTTGGCAATTCATTCGGTAAATTAAATGGTTGGAATGCTGTTTTTTAACCCAAACACCATGGCAACAAATTGTTGGCGGAATTTCATGCATCATGTTTCCATTGGTCCGCTTCGCAGTTTCAACGTTCAACAAAAAATTGCCAACTTTGGCAATTTTAAATCTCTCAAGCTTTAGATAAACTGCATTTTCCTCGCAAATTTAATTAAATAGATGGGAGTGAAAAAACTGTATTAACATCAAATGTTGTTACTAGAAATTTAATACAGAAAAATATTTTAAGCTTGAATGGAGGAATAAAAGTGTTTTCTTTTAAAATTTGAATTATATATATATATAGTTGAGGTGGGAGCTAATAGAAATTTTGAAATAGCGCAATTTTTGGGTGGCTGAATCTATTTTGTTCTAAAAACTTTGCGACTTTTCCTTGCCAGTGTCGCTTGAATCCAGTTCAGGCAATTATTGTGGGAATTTGTGATGCCCAGACGGCAAGAATGGTCTGGGCAGGAGAAAAGATTTACGTTCTATTTTTGAAGCCTGAGCTGGTTCGTTTCTACTTTGGTGTATTCTATTTTCCCTTAATAGATGGCATTTCATGTCCTAGTTTTCACCGATTACGACTTCGGTCGAGGAGAAAATGTGGAACATCCAGATAAACAAGACACTTGGAATGATAAACAAATAAGGATTTCTTTCTCGTTTAGGTTCGGCCAGCTTTTCAAGTGGATTTTTTTTTGCAAATAACTTTTATTTTTCATAATCTTCAGATTCAGACACCAATGCGAATTACCGTTTGGACGGCCTACTAATTAATTGATTATTAATTTTAATAAATTAAATAATTAATTTTAATCAATATGTATATTTAATTTTAGTTTTGAAATAAACCATTTCTAACCTTTATATTAATATAAAAAATTAAGATAAACAATCAACAAATTTTCCCATTTTTGGTCCATTTTTTCTGAAAAATATAATACAGTTAAGGGGTTAATGTCTTTCTTTGCTTGCATCCTATTACTGTAAACTAACATTTATTTATTTATTGTTTTCCTTTACTCATGAAACATTTTGAGTAGTTAGATTTTTCTCCTCTGAAAGTCATGAATACTAGAAAGTAACAACCAGTTTTCATTTTTTTCGTCAAGTCGTGGGTTCAATTCTGGTACTAAGACCACCACCACCATGTAGCGAAGACCGATGCACTTCAAATCTATTTAAAAATTTAAATCTCTTAAAATTTAGAAAAAAGTGTTAACATCAAATGATAAGTCACTACAAGTTAAAGAGAATGTATTTGAAATTGGTGGATGAATAAGCATTTAATGCGACTGAAAATTTAAACCAAGATATATATTGAGAGTGAATTAATAATAAATTTAAAAATAATCTTTTTTGAGTAAATTTCTTGAAAAGCAGCAGTGTTCACAGTTTTCGCTCAGATCTTTCTGATATCAAATTATTTCAGTTATAAATTTGTTAGTGATCATAGCTATAGGTGTCCTTAGCAAAATATTTATTTATTTAAATTCTTGAATAATGCTTATACTATCATAAAAAAATATTATAATATTTAAATTAAAACTACTAGATACTTTAATTAAATTAAAAACTCTATTTTTTTTCGATGTTATTTACATTTGTCACGTTTGCTCGCTAACTTTCCTTCTCTCTCTCTTCTTAAATTAAGATTTCCATTTAATTCCTATTACTTGCATAAAAAACAATCTTTTTTATTTGTCAAACACGGTTAAAGTTATTAATTTCTTAGATATTAAATGTAAGAAAAAAAGCAATCTACTTATAATATATTTAATTATTAAATAAGGTTGAGATAATAGCACAAATTATTAGTATTTGTCAATTAGAAGCGTTTTAATAGAACGATCGATCAATGTTTTATTCATAAATTAATATAACTTATGAAATGTAGAATTTTTTAAGGTTTTTGAAGAAAATATGTCTTGTTTCTTTACAGAAATTGAAAATAGGATGTTTATTTTGTATTATATTTGTCATCCACATGCTCATGAATCATTATGTCTTTTTGTCCAAATCTACAGAGGCAAAATATGTAGCTTAGAAACATTTGCAGATGGAAAAGAAAAATGCAAACATATTCAACTAGGTTTTGTTATTTAGTTTTCTTTATTTTTTAATAATTTCTGTTCAATTTAAAATAATGCACATGATCTGACTAGGAAAATAAATTTCATAGTTTTTTTCCTTAAGCGGATTATATTATACCTTTTTTATCACTACAAAAACCTCAGGCCTTCAAAATTCTTAAATGTACTATAAATACACTCCTATAAATTCTCTCCAAGCAAAAGTACAAATAATGGCAATATCAAAAGTCTTCTTTTGCCTGAGTAAATTTGATTCTTAAGAAAATAGTAACTGTATATCCTAATTTTTTAGCTTCTTTTTTAAATATTTTTATACAATATATTATCATGACATTTTTGAAACATGTTTAAATCCAATTTTTTTGTAAATTTTACCTAGAAAATTACTTAGCACAAAATTTTGCTTTAGCAAACTTTGTTTCCATTCTTCATGGCTGCTCAAAATAATTTTACCTTGCCATAGCCTATACGCCATCTTGCAAAATACCTTTAAAATCGCTATAAAATACTTCTTTGTAAACAACGTATAAAGCACTGCGTAAACTGTAGCAAAAGTAGTTTTTTTTCAAGCAGTTTTAAATATTAAAGATTATACTCAGACATTAACTTCCCAAACAAGAATGTTATTATTTTCGGTAAAAGAATTCAACTGTATTTTTTATTGAGCATTAAATCTCTTTTGGGATGTTTTGACATGGAGTTATATTCAAGTTTTATTATATTTTTATATTTTGGACATTATGAAAAAGTTATTAAATTTTAATTTTTATTTTCAAATTCGTAATTATATTATAAAAGCTCTTTGTTGTTGAAACGTTTCAAATATTATCTCTTTATATTTTCCAACTAGTTACGATGTGAATATTAAATATTCCCAGAATTCTGACTCTTTTATTCATATAAATTATGACTTTACGAAACAGAAAAGAATCATTGTATATAGATAGTATTTACAACATATGCCATTTTTTCTTTCAGTAGCACTTTGGGACTTAATACAATGTTGTTTGTAAAGAGAAACTCTCCGAATATGAATGGCTTATGACTTTCATAAAAGATAGAATAGAATTGTTGTAGGGGAGGCTGAAGCTTGTTGAGATGCAGATGTCACAAATACTGTGTTTTTAGCAAATTTGAGAGAGAGTGAGCGGAAGTTATCAGCAAGACATCAGAGTAATGCCTATGCTGAGAAAGAGCTTGGAAACAAATATAATGAGGATCTATGGGTCAGGCTCTCAGTTAAGTTTTACTGAGATGATAATACTGATAACGAAATTAGAAATTGAGAGTGGCTTTAAAACAACCTCATATACTATGAAATAACCCATTGAATTGGATAATAATTTAGTAAACTTATTAAATAATTTTCTTTAAGAATATAATGTTCTTTTGTATTTTGCAATTTGATATCTAAATTGTAAACATTTTTCTTGCGTTTTAGCAAGATCAAATTTAGCAACAGCAGGTTAGATCAATTAAAACCTACCCCCCCCCCTCCTAACTGGATCCCGAAAAGGAAAAAGCAACTTCATCACTAATCCTCCAAGGAAAGAACAAGTACAAAAAATTATTTTCACATAAAAAACCAATTTTACAAACTGGAACATTCAACAAGAGTTCCAGCTGTTATCAATGATTTAAATCGAATCTTGTTTAATGCAATCTTTACATTCACCGAGAGGAAGGGGTATCGCTTGAATTCTCATCCAAGAATTTCTGTATAATTTTCCTTTGATTAACTAGCAGAAACAGGACTCCTAGCTATTCTTACGTTTGGTTTCCTCCATAATTACGCATGATTGTTTTACGTGTGGTAGCTATTAAATAACAGGGCTGACGTTAAAACATTTTACTGATGTCATACATATTTGGTATCCTCGCCTTCCAGAATACACTACTATCTTCAATCCTACAACACTTCAAGCGAATATTCTATTGTTCAAACAGTGCTGCTGATACACCATAATCGCTTCTTTGACAGAAGAACGCTTCAGCATGTCTTCCTTTCAAGAAATTTCAACACTCCAAATCTGGTTCAGCAATACCAGGAATTCATTAGAAACAGATAGAAATCGCGTAGCTCGGGTCTGGAAAATAAGATAGATTATTAGCCTAGGATGCTGTTCTTGGCTAGAATGCCTGTAGACAAACGAAGATTGGAATGTACCCGGCGCAGTGTTTTGAAGTGGAAAATTTGCTGAAGGAGAGGAGGGTTCTTTGTCGAAATTCCTACAATATAGCAATTCGAATGTAATCGATGATCAGATTGAACCCAATTCTGATACCTTTCGATAGTGTCATCTAATTTTAATGAATATGGCGACCTGGGTGAGAATCTTCTTTTAACGTTTCAGCCACCTTGTAAACGCTCAGACCACTAAAAAATACGTGCACGCAATAAACCTTCATTGCACCGGTTTATATAATTCTTCACTATAATTTGTTTATACTGATTATTTATCTGGTGAAACAAAAGAAAGAAGGAAAACAGACCAAAACTCTAATTCAGAGATAGAGTTTGCAGTACAGTTTGTTTACGGAAGCGAAACTGCATTCAAAAGAAGTATTCGATGCTAAATGCTTCTTCTGTAGCGACGTCAATCTTGTTGTTAATAGTCACCCCCTCGTTTGTTTATCTTGTTGCAATTCGTGAGAGACATAACTTAAATACGGATATGCTTTTAAACCCAGTCAATATTTTTTTACTAATAATTTACGATGAACGCATAGAGGATATTATACAAATTAAGAAATAATTCAATCTGAGAAAAAAAATTCAGTCAGGAAATATGTTAAAATAAAACTTTCAAAATTTTGTACATTTAAATAGAGAAAAACACTTGTTTAAAGAAGTTTGTTTTATTGTTATATATATATTTTTTTAACAAATAAACTTTAGCTCAAATCTGTCAACTCTTAAGTTCTTATAAAGTCACTTCATAATCCCAGCTGTTTATATCTTTTGTACTCATCCTTTTGCTTTCATATAAATAATGATTTATTACCAAAGTATTTGATGTAACATTTTGTTTTTTAATTTTTTTAAGGAAATATAATATTTTTAATTTCATACATTACATTTATTTTACTCTTAATTTCTTTTTTCAGTTTTTATTTTAATTCCTACTCGTTCTTGTTATTTACTCAATTCAGTAATATCGATATTGACTGCAGCAATTTCTCTTATGATGATCAGAAATGTTTTCGAAGATTAAATCACTACAAATTGTGTTGCGAGATTTGGGAAAAATAATTTATTTGTAACATGTAAAACTGCAGTCTCTCCTCTCTTTCTCTCTCTCTCTCTCTCTCTCTCTTTTCTATCTATCTATCCATCTATCTATCACTCTATCTGTCTATCATCACAACTCTATCTGTCTATCATCTATCTATCCTCCATCACCATCATCTGTCTATCTATCAATGTCTGTCTCAACTCCTATCTATCATCTATCTGTACTCTATCTATCTGTCCTCCATCATCTCTGTCTATCTATCTATCTGTCTGTCTCTATCTATCTCTTGGTGATTTTTTTTTTGGCAAAGAATAACATTCGCATTTCAAAGTCAAAGATGAAAACATGAAGCCCTTTTCTCCCAAAAGAAGTTATGTTTCTTGTTCAAATGGATGCATTTGATTAATCTCAGGACAGACAAAAGTTGCATATTCTTTTGTAAAATTCGTTCCCAAAAGTACTGACATCTGAAATATAAAATGTACCTTTATAAAAGCTCTAAATAGTATCTCCTAAAATCAAGTTTTTGTTTTTTAAATTAGATACCCATAATGGATCTGAAAATTAGCTTCGCAAGAATTTGGTTTGATTTGTTTTTTTTTCATAAAAACACAAAGTAATTTTGTAATATTTCAGCATCTAAAATGCGCCGATGTAAGATCATTCTGAAATGCCGAAAAGAATGGGAAAAGTATAATGTCGAAAACATTCATTATTTTTTCTTCAGATGCACTTTATAGCACATTTTATTAAATTCCAATAATATAGATTTAAGGTATAACTGAAAAAATTAACAAGATCAAAACAATATTAAAAAATTCTAAACGGTTTACTTGAATTCTTGAATGTAAGGAAACATATGTAAAATTTAGATATTTTCATATTCATTTAACGATTAATCTTTCGGGCGTTGTTTCTCCCTGTGGTTATGTTTAATTTCAAGTCATACAAACGATAAAAAAATCTTGGGTGTAGTGATTGAAAAAAAATATTATTATTTTAACTAGCACAGAAATTATCTATATTATTATTTTGTTCAAAACATCCCAAGGCCATAATGATTCTTTAATGTAAAATATAACACTAAAATTTGATTGCCGTACTAAAATTTAGAAAATAAGCTTGCAAATTAAGAGTTTATTAAGGATTTGTAGAATGGAGACACAAGAAAACTATCATCTGGATTTTCCACAATGATTGCACTATGGTTGATTTACTCGTCTTTAATAGCAACGAATTAGATGATACACAATTATTTTGAAAAACAGAAATCATAATTTTAAACCTAATTCAAATGACGAGGCCATCACCCTCTCTTCAAACTTCCACACCATACGAATGGGAAACTTGAAGCCTTGCCAGATTTAATGTGCATCGTCCTTTCATATGAGCTCTTTAGAGACACTCTCAATTATTTTAAACATTATAGTTTATTAAACTGCGGAAATGCCAATCAGATTCAGTAAACAGAACTAGAAATCACAACGATGCTCCAGATAGAGTCGGAATTCGGGCAATATCTAAAACGATAATACCTTGTATACAGTTTGAACCATTTGTTTATTTCTGTGGTACGTCTTTACGATAATAACATTACTCACAAAATCTAGAAGCTCTCCAAACATTCAACGAAAATCATTGAATACAACACAGGACTCAAGAGCCTCTGATTCTGACAAAGAAACACAAGCAACGGTTCACGACCTTGTTACACCCAACTATCGTGGCTATATTCACTAGACATAAGTGAACAATCATACATTTATTTTCTTCTGACCCGTTTTGTACCGCCTGTGCTGCCCTTCTACGCCAACGCGGCATGGTGAAACCTTTACATTGCCGCTGCGCTGTATTTATACCATCTGCCGTACCAGCAAGCTTACTGCACATGAAAAAACGCTAATAGTACTCCGGCAATAACGTATATAAACATTGCCGTTTAACATACAAAGCCATACGCTGACCTCCCTTTCCAGCGAAATTGCTCCCGCACCAGCGCCGTATTCGCGTACCCTTCTGCAGAAACGGTACCGTATACACTCCAGCAAAACCGCTTCTTGTACCTTTTTTTGCCAGGCTGAGCATTTGTTGTTTCAATACTGCCTTCACTGCTTGCCGTAAACCTTGCAAACATGTAGCTACAGTTGTTTAATAAAGATTTTACACAAATAAAGAACGTTTCTTAAATACACTTTAGAAATACAGGCTCCTTCAATAAGTCTTTGAAATTCTAAGAATGGCGCTTGTAACATCGAAAAAGGATCTGTTTTTAAACACAAATCTTGGCTGCTGGACAATTGTCTTATGACTCAGAGTTATTTCCTTCACATGGTTTCATTCGTATTTTTCATCAAGTGTTTATTTGAAAATGTAAAAAAAAATGATTTCGAGCGTTGATTAAACATTTCTATTTAAAGACTTAACACAGAAAAAATTCAAAGCTGAGTTGGATGAAGATCATGGCGCATTTCCTTCTGTATTTGTAGCTGTTTACAATTGAATTAAATGAGTTTTAAACGCGCCGTACATCTACAAAAAAAGTTGAATGTCGTTCGTAATGTCTGATGGAAGAGGTTACTGCTAGAATGGTGACACCAGGTTTTGATTGTTCAATGAATCAAATTGCTGTGAAATAGATATGAGGCCAATAAGACATCGTAGTGCAGTATTTTTCAATTTTGCCTGTCATCAACTTGGGAATTGAAAATTCTCTGCCAGATGAGTGCTTCATTTCTCTCAGTGGAAAATAACACCCAATAGTGTGGTCAATTTGGAAAGCTGAGTGCCGGCATTTTCGACGGATTCTGACGGAGTCTTTGCGTTGTTCTGCTTGTGGATTAAATGTAGATACACTACTACCTCGGAGACAAAGAAGCAGCCTAAAGAGTGGGGTTTTCAGACGAACTGGTTCCGAAAAAACAAAGATGATGAAATCGGCTGGTAAAGTGATTATCATATTTTTTTGTTTTAGTTTCTCTTTTTTTGTGTGCGACACGTGCGTCGCCTGTATCATTACTTCGAAAAAAATAGCAACACTGGAAAGTGTAATGCGTCATTATTGCACCATTGAGCAAAGAAATCAAGAAAATCGCTTTCATTTAAAATGAAAAGATTCTCTTTCATGGAACATTGGTGAAGGCGCACCGTGCACCAATTTCGATAACCAACTCTAAAAGTAAAGTGCAAATTATTATAACATCCACAGTATTTAGTGGATGGTTATCAGAATGCTGAGTCGACAACTACTCTAGCCTTCATTCCTACTGCTTTGTTCTTCATAGTTTCACATCTCTTGAGCTTCTTTATCTTAAAGTTCTACACTTGATCTGATGGAGTTTCCTCCCTTCAGCTGAAATAAAATTTTCAGATTCTTCCTTTTTGTAATTTCGATTTTTTAAGAAATGTGTTCAAAATGTTTACCTGTCTACGTTTAGAAAGATATTTCTTTTCCTTTTCATTCAAAGATTGAATATCTGATGTAGAATCAAGACGACGAAGGCGTTGCCTCTAGGTCTGAATTAATTACTACTTTCGTTGGTTGATGTAGGTTTGTGACCCCGGACTTGCCAGGCAACAGGCTTCAGATCACATAATTCTGTGGTAGCTTGGACACCATCACAAGTGCCCGACTTGTTGTCATAGGATTATTCACACTGAGCGTGGCGTTATCTAGGAAACAGTCATATAATTTAGATGCCATGAGAGCGGAAAAGCCTATGAATAACATCACCAAAAATTTTATACTTATAATTTAAACAAAGTAAGAGCTATGTAGCTGGTGATTGGGTGCCTTACAAACTTATTTTACTTTTTCTTAAATAGGAGTTTGCAAGAAAAAGCAATTGTTTCCTCAAATATGAACTGCAACTATTTCAAGTAAGAATGAATGGTCCTACTTACATATGTATCACTTATCATAGATAGCAGCCCACGCTGCAGAAGAAAAGAGAGGGCGTTCTGGAATTACATATTTTTCTTCAATTGTCCACTTATTAGTATTTTTTTCCATACTGAGGAAAGCCTGCAGTGACCATAATTTCATAATTTTTCTTTATTGATGCTAATTTATGGATATCGGGACTTAGAGTTTACCAGGAAATGTGTAGGAATTTTGGAAAATAATGTTTATAAATCAGAATTGTAATTATTCATAGAAATGGTGTTTGTGAAATAAAACATGAAAGTATTTTTAAAAACCAAGTAGCGTAAATGTGCGAAAAGCAGTAAAAATAAAGAGAAACGCTGGAACATTCACACAGAATTTCTAATTCTGGAATAAAACAAAAAAAAACCCATAAAGTGCAGTTACCAATCGAGATATAAATATAGGTTATACCGAATAAGTAACATCAAAGTAATTACGAAATCGTAGATTGTATGCAAAAAATGTACGTATATTATCGTCAAAAACCATTAGATAGCATTGAAAGTAGAGGAACTAATGGGTACCATTGTGAAAAAGATCATGAAAAATTCTAAAAATATTATAATGAAATAATTAAATTTGGATAAAAAATAAACAGCATCGATGTGAAAAACTATAATCGCATTAACTCTGCTTGAATTGCTCACACATCGACTTTTTTAGAGAAGTATAAACATGTAGAAATAAACATTCTATGATATTGAATTTGAAGTAAAAGCAATTATAAACATATCCAATCACATCCAGTACACTAATTGCGAATAGTGTCAGTTTGCATCTATCTTCATTTATTCGTATAGCATTTTGTTATAATTTCCGTACTTTTATATAGGTTCTTTTGCGGTATGAAACGCATGGCAAAAGCAAGCAAGCATGCTGCCACCTGTATTTTAGTAACTGGCCAACATATTTTTACGCGTAGCATTTGTCTGCTACGCATAGCGTACTGCAGCGCTGCTTATGCCTTTGCTTAAGCGGTACGCCTTTGGCTGGCTGGCTGCAGCCGGCCTGTGCTGCATGTATGTATATATGTGTGTGTGTGTGTGTGTGTGTGTGTTATATATATATATATATACACAGTGTATTCAAAAAGTTCCAGGACTGAATGCACACAGACAACATAACACAGCAAAATTAAGTTTATTTAATATCAAGCTTCTACATAATCCCCCTGCACTTCAATACAACGTTTGGATCTTGTATAAAGATCTTTGAACGCCTTCTGGAACGCCTCGACTGCAACACTCTGCAGGTCCCTTGTCACTGACGCTTCGATGTCCTCTACCGACGCGTACCGCTGTCCCTTCATCTTCAATTTCAACTTTGGAAACAGAAAATAGTCCGGAGGGGACAATATCAGGTGAATATGGGGGGGTGGTCGATGGTTACAACCTGCCTGCGCGCCAAGAATTGCTGAACAATGATGGATTTGTGTGACGGTGCATTGTCATGCAAGAGACACCAGTTTCCACTGTCCAACATTTCGGGTCTCACACGCCGCATTCTTTTCAGTAGCCGGTGTAGCACATCCTTGTAAAAGGCACCAGTGACAGTGGACCCTTTCGAAGGAATTCGTGGTGGATAATGCCTCGACTGTCGAAAAACACGAGCAGCATCGTCTTTGTTTTTGATTTTGACGCACGAACTTTCATCGGTCGACTCTTTCCCGGACTTGTCCACTCCGAACATTGGCGTTTAGTTTCCCGATCATATTCGAGGCACCACGACTCGTCTCCGGTGACGATGGTTTTCAAAAAGTTAGGGTCTTCATCGGCCGCTTCTTCGGAAGAAGCAATTCGGTGTTCTTTTTGCTCCGTAGTCAGAGTGTGTGGCACAAAGCGCGCACAGAGTTTCTTTTTCTTTAAATCCTCCGTCATTATCGTAAAAACAGACCCTACACTCATGTTTAAAGATTCCGCAATCATTTCTATCGTCATTCGACGTTCTGAGCGCACCAACGCTTGCACTCGCTCGACATTTTCATCAGTCCGACTCGAACGTGGACGACCACACCTCTCATCATCGTCCGTCGCTTCTCTTCCATCTTTAAACCTTGCAAACCACTCAAATACATGCGAACGACTCATAGCCTCGTCACCATGAACAGTTTTAATCATTTCATAGGTTTCTGTGGCCGTTTTACCCAATTTAAAACAAAATTTAATGTTCGTTCTTTGCTCCATTTTTTAACGATGACACGCCCACTATGACACACCACACTCGAGTGAACGCTGAGAAGTTGGAACTCATCCAAACGGAATAAAACTTCGCGCATGCGTCGGAGAAGGTTGTTGCTACGCGTTCCATGAATTGCGCAGAGATAGCGCTACCTGTACTGTTTTACTAGCGGCAGTCCTGGAACTTTTTGAATACACTGTGTATATATATATATATATATATATATATATATATATATATTATGACTATATTCAATGACAGAACACAAAATTAAAATTAAATAATAGTACTTTTTCATCATTTGTTGCAAATTAAGATCAGTTTTGTTACAACAGAAAATTTCACATGCGAAGTTGAGGATAAACGCTTTTAATATTAATCAGCAGAAAAATTTTGATAAAACATTAATTAGTTGACCAATTTACTTAAAATTAGATTGCTCTTACATTATATATATTAGCAAAGACTTCTCACGTTTGTTTATTTTTAATAACTAATTTTTTTGCAAGGTTTTTCTCCCGATAATTCCAAAAAGAACTATTTACATAAAAGTTAATTTTAAGAAAATCATAATTTGTGGAGTATAACCAAACAAATGAATATCTGGCAGGTATATTAAAATAAAACGTGATTGTAGAGTTCTTTGTTATATAATTATAATACTGTCTGTTTTGAAATGTTTATTAGCTAACAATAAAAACTAGGAGAAAATATATTTTTCTAACAAATGGTGCGCGGCCTAGTAAATACTCACTGCTAATGTATAAAAATAGAGTGACTTCATAATTTTTTTCTGCACAGTGCATAAAATCCAAAGACGAGTTCCATTTGTTTTAATTTTTCGCATTGGTAAAATTCTGTCAGGAAAGAGACAGTTGCAATCTAAAATGAAGATAGATGCAACCAATATCTATTCGTGCAATTGCGTACTGGATGTGGATTGATATGTTTTATAATTGCTTTTACTCTTCAAATTCAATATCATAGAATGTTTACTCTACATGTTTATACTTCCTCTAAAAGTCGATGTGTGAGCAATTCAAGCAGAGTTAATGCGATTATAGTTTTTTCTACATTCGATGTTGTTTATTTTTATCCAAATTTAATTATTTATTATAATATTTTAGAATTTTTTGGCGATCTTTTTTCATTAAATGGTACCCATTAGTTCCTCTACTTTCAATGCTATCTTAATGGTTTTTGACGATAATATACGTACATTTTTGGCATACAATCTACGATTTCGTAATTACTTGATGCTACTATTCGGTATAACCCATTTATATCTCGATTACAATCCAGAATTTTATGGGTTTTTTTTGTTTTATTCCAGAATTAGAAATTTGTGTGAATGTTTCAGTGTTTCTCTTTATTTTTACTGCTTTTCACTACTTCTTACGCTACTTGGTTTTTAAAAATACCTCATGTTTTATTTCTACAAATGACCATTTGCGAATAATTACAATTCTGATTTATAAACATTATTTTCCAAAATTCCTACATTTCCTGGTAAACTCTAAGTCCCGATATCCATAAATTAGGCATCAATAAAGAAAAATTATGAAATTATGGTCACTGCAGGCTTTCCTCAGTATGGAAAAAAAATCACTAATAAGTGGGACAATTGAAGAAAATGAGGTAATTCCAGAACGCCCTCTCTTTTCTTCTGCAGCGTGGGCTGCTATCTATGATAAGTGATACATATAAAGTAGGACCATTCATTCTTACTTGGAAATAGGTTGTAGTTCCAGTTTGAGAACAACGCTTTTCTTGCAACCTCTTAGTATTTTAAGAAAAAGTAAAATAAGTTTGTAAGGCACCCAATCACCAGCTACATAGCTCTTACTTTGTTTTAAATTATAGGTAAGTGATAAAATTTTTGGTGATGTTATTCTGCTAGGCTTTTCCGCTCTCATGGCATCTAAATTATATGATCGTTTCAGATAACGCCATGCTCAGTGTGAATAATCCTATGACAATAAAGTCGGGCACTTGTGATGGTGTCCAAGTCATCACGAATACTATGTGATCTGGAAGCCTGTTGCTCTGGCAAGTCCGGGGTCACAAACCTACATCAACCAATGAAAGTAGTACCACCAGACCTAGAGGCAACGCCTCGTCGTCTTGATTCTACACTGTGGATATTCAATCTCTTTTGAATGAAAAGAAAAAGAAATATCTTTCTAAACGTGGATTGTGTAAACATTTTGAACACATTTCTTAAAAATCGAAATTACAAAAGGGTTAGAAATCTGAAAAATTATCAGCTGAAGGGAGGAAACTCCATCAGGATCAAGTAGAACTTTAAGATAAAGGAAGCTCAAGAGATGTGAAACTATGAAGAACAGCTATAGAATGAAGGCTAGGAAAAGAAGCTTGTCGACTCAGCACCTGATGCACCATCCACTAAATACTGTGGATGTTATAATAATTCTAACTTTACTTTTAGGAGTTTGGCTATCGAAATTGCGCACGGTGCGCCTTCGTTCAATGTCTCATGAAAGAGAATTTTTTTCATTTTTAAATGAAAGCGATTTTTCTTGATTTCTTTGCTCAATGGTGCAATAATGACGCATTACACTTTCCAGTGTTGTTATTTCTTTTTCGAAGTAATTGATACAGGCGATTCCACGTGCTTTCCACACAAAAAAAGAGAGATAAACTAAAACAAAAAAATATGATAATCACTTTACCAGCCGATTTCATCATCTTTGTTTTTTTCGGAACCAGTTCGTCTACCCAAACCCCACTCTTTAGGCTGTTTCTTTGTCTCCGGAGTGTAGTAGTGTATCTACATTTAATCCACAGTTATGTATCAACGCAAAGACTCGTCAGGAATCCGTCGAAAATGTGCCAAGACTGCCTCAAATTCGACCACACTATTGCGTTATTTTCCACTGAGAGAAAATGAAGCACCCATCTGGCAGAGAATTTTCACTCCCAAGTTGATAGGCAAAATTGAAAAAATACTGTACCTTACGATGTCTTATTGGCCTCATCTATTTCGCGCAATTTGATTCATTGAACAATCAAAACCATGTCAATCATTCTAGCAGTAACCTCTTCCACTAGACATTACGAACGACATTCAACTTTTGTAGATGTACGGGCGCGTTTAAACTCATTTATCCAATTGTAAACAGTTGCAAATACAGAAGGAAATGCGCCACGATCTTCATCCAACTCAGCTTTGATCTCTTTCTGTGTTAAGTCTTTTAAATAGAAATGTTTAATCAACGCTCGAAACTCATTTTTTTTTTTACATTTTCTAAATAAACACTTCGATGAAAAATACGAATGAAACCATGTGAAGGAAATAACTCTGAGTCATAGACAATTGTCCAGCAAGTCATGATTTGCGTTAAAAACAGATCCTTTTCGATGTTACAAGCGCCATCTCTTAGAATTTCTAAAGACTTATTGAAGGAGCCTCGTATTTCTCTAAAGTGTATTTAAGAAACGTTCTTTTATTTGCAAAACTTTATTAAACAGGAATAAATTTTTCACAATATCAGTTCATAAAGTACTAATATCTAATTTCATAATATGAATGCTACACTCAAGTGTAACTTCCATCATTCTCAAATATTGAAGTTCAAATACTCAACCAAATGTCCAAACTGTACAAAAAGTGGTATTTTTTCAAAAAAAAAAATACCATATCAATATTCTGCAATGCTCTTTACCAACAGAAAATATCGCCAAATACGGATATCCTTTTCTGTTTTCGTTGATAGTATTACCATAATCACTCCGCCCTCACCAGAGTATTGGGAAGTGTAATCGCCGAATCATTTTCATTTCTATTGAGGTTGGATAAATCTTTTCCCATTGAGGTTGGATAATCATTTTCTGCACTTTATTTCCCTGCGGATTAAGCCGAAACGGCGAATTCGTTCTCAAGCATTTCACCGTTGATTATCGATAACTACACCGATTACGTTGGCAATTATCTTCTTTCCTCCCCATTGTAAATGTGTGAAAGGTATTCGTCGGAGAATTTTGTTAAGATTTATGAGATAAATTCGGATCAAAATGGGTTGTTTTCTTCTTCTGGAGAATGTAATATTATTCAACTTGATGTAAATTCGTCTGCTATTTATAGGATAATGCTTGAAGGAGAGAATGGGAAGGCAAATAAAGGAAATAACGATATAAATTTAAAAACTATGGAGAAGAAAATAAATGTATGATTGTTCACTTATGTCTAGTGAATATAGCCACGATAGTTGGGTGGTCAAGGTCGTGAACTCGTTGCTTGTGTTTCTTTTGTCGAATCGAGGTTTCGAGTCCTGTGTTGTATTCTATCGATTTTCAAGTTGAATGTTTGGGAGAGCTTCTAGATTTTATAACAGTTTATTATCGTAAAGACGTGCACACAGAAATAAACAAATGGTTCAAATCAGTAGGCGAAGTGTATTATCGTTTTAGATAGCCGTTCGAATTCGACGCATTCGGAGCATCGTTGTGATTTCTAGTTCTGTTTACTTTCTCTGAATTCGATTGGCATTCGCAGTTTAATAAACTATACTAAAATAATTGAGAGTGTCTCTAAAGAGCCTCCATATGAAAGGGACGATGCACATTAAATCTGGCAAGGCTTCAAGTTTCCCATTCGTATGGTGTGGAAGTTTGAAGAGAGGGTGATGGCCTCGTCATTTGAATTAGGTTTAAAACTATGATTTCTGTTTTCAAAATAATTCGTGTATCATCTAATTGTTAAGTTAAAGACGAGTAAATCAACCATGCGCAATCATTGCGGAAAATCCAGATGATAGTTTTCCTTGTGTCCTTAATTGTCAAATCCTTAATAAACTCTTAATTTGCGTTTATTTTCTAAATTTTTAGTACTTAAGTAATCAAATTTTTAGTAAGAGTATTTTTAATAAGCGAATCATTATGGCCTTGCATGTTTTGAACAAAATACTAATATAGATAATTTCGTGCTAGTTAAAATAATAATTATTTTTTCATAATCACTGCTAATCTAAGATTTTTTTATCGTTTGTATGACTTGAAATTAAACATAACCATGGAGAAACAACGCCCGAAAGATTAATCGTTAAATGAATATGAAAATATCTAAATTTTACATATGTTTCCCCTTTAAGACTCACATCTGGCAACCGTTTAGAATTCTTTAGCATTATTGTTTGATCTTGTTGAATTTTTTCAGTTATACTCTTAAATCTATATTATTGAATTTACTAAAATGTGCTATAAAGTGCATTCGAAGAAAAAATAATGGAATGTTTCTATTTATTATACTTTTCCCATTCTTTTTCGAAAACATTTCAGAATGATTCATCGGCGCATTTTTAGATGCTGAAATATTATTTAAAATTACTTTTGTGTTTTATAAAAAAAAATAAATCAAATTAAATTTTTGCGAAGTTTACTCTTTCAGATCCGGCTTATGGCATTCAATTAAAAACAAAATCCTAGATTTTAGAGATACTATTTAGAGTTTTTATAAAGGTAGCATTATATTCTCGATGTCAAGGTACTTTTTGGAACGAATTCTTAATAAAGAATATGCAACTTTTGTCTGTCCCGAGATTAACTAAATGTGACCATTTGAATCAAGAAACATAACTTTTTGGAGAAAAGGGCTTTATGCTTTCATCTTTGACTTTGAAAATGCGAATGTTATTCTTTTACAAAAAAAATCACTCAAGAGATAGATAGATAGATAGATAGATAGATAGATAGATAGATAGATAGA
>BMAW01112941.1:314695-326879 GCA_019974015.1 Nephila pilipes
AGATAGATAGATAGATAGATAGATAGATAGATAGATAGATAGATAGAGAGAGAGAGAGAGAGAGAGAGAGAGAAAGAGAGAGAGATTGCAGTTTTTATATGTTACAAATAAATTATTTTTTCCTCATGTCTCGCACACAATTTGTAGTGATTAATTTTCGAAAAACATTTCTGATCATTTATAAGAGAAATTGCTGTGAAATATTGCCAGTTACTGAATTGAGTAAATAAATAAGAATGAAAATAGGAATTAAAATTAAAAACTGAAAAAGAAATTAAGAGTAAAAATAAATGTAATGCGAAATTAAAAATATTATATTTCTTAAAAAATTAAAAACAAAAACGTTACATCAAATACTTGCAATAAATCATTATTATATGGAAATGCAAAAGGATGAGTACAAAAGATATAAAACAGAAGCAAGATCATTGCGAAGTGACCTTTATAAGAATCTTGCGATATCGAAAGATTTGAGCTAAAGTTTATTTGTTAAAAATATATATATAACAATAAAAACAAAACTTTTAAACAAGTGTTTTTCTCATTTTAAATGCTACAAAATTTTGAAAGTTTTATTTTAATATATTTCCGAATAGAATTTTTTTTCTCACATTGAATTATTTCTTAATTTGTATGAATATCCTCTATGCGTTCATCGTAAATTATTGGGTGCAAAATATTGACTAAGGTTTAAAAGTATATGGTCCGTATTTAAGTTATGTCTCTACGAATTGCAATGTTGATAAACAAAACGAGGGGTGACTATTAAATAACAAGATTGACGCTGCTACAGAAGAAGTATTTAGGCATCGAATACTTCTTTTTGAATGCAGTGCCTTTCGCTTCCGTAAACAAATCCGTACTGCAAACTTCATTCGAATTAGAGTTTTTTTTGTTGTTCGTTTTCCTTCTTTCTTTCTTTTTTGTTTCACCAGATAAATAATCAGTGAGCAACAAATTATAGTGAAGTATCATATGAAACTTATGGCAATGAAGGTTTATTGCGTGCACGTATTTTTTAGTGGTCTGAGCGTTTACAAGGTGGCCGACAAAACGTTAAAGAAGATTCCCACCCAGGTCGCCATACCATTTAAAAATCAGATGACAATATCGAAAATATCAGTAATTGGGTTCAATCTGATCATCGATTAAGTATTCGGGTTTTTGCTGGGACAGTTTGTATTGACAAAGCACCCCCCCCCCCTCCCCAGCAAATTTTCCACCAAAACAATGCGCCGGCACATTCCACCCTCGTTTGTCTATAGCAGGGCTTCTTAAACTTTTGTCATTCACGACCCCATTTATGATTGCGAGTTTCTTGACGACCCCATACAAACCTTGACGACCCCATACATGAATCATTGTTTAGCTGCAGGTTGCACGTGTGTACGCGCGCACATTCCTCCCTTTGATTGTGTGTGATATTTAGAGGTGGCGGTCAGAGTGGGAAGTCAGCGGCGCGCGGTTTATTCAACATGTATGATTCCGACAAACGCACTAACAATGTATAGCCACAGTATAATAATAGCGATCATCGATCGTTTACTGCTGTCGGTGGAGATAGCTCAAAACCTTCAACAAATGCGCGTGTCTAGATGCTGCAAGTCCACTGTATTCCGCCAACTCTAGTGATGTTATAAAATGGTATATATAAATATTTGACATTATAAAATCTCTCGCGACCGCAGAATTTTGCTACGCGACCCCATTTGGGGTCGCGACCCATAGTTTAAGAAGCCCTGGTCTATAGGTATCTAGCCAAGAACAGCATCCTAGGGTTAGACAATCTATCTTATTTGCCAGACCTTGCGCCATGCGATTTCTATCTGTTTCTAATGTGAATTCTGCATTAAGCGAAACTAGATTTGAGTGCGTTGAAACTTTGAAAGCGAAAGCGACATGCTGGAAGTGTTCTTCTGTCAAAGAAGCTGACAGGAAAATACTTCCAGCACTGTTTCGAACAATAGAATATTCGCTTGAAGTGTTGTAGGGATTGAAGATGGGTGTATTCTGAAGGCGAGGATAATTAAATATGTATGACATCAAAATAAAATGTTTTACAACGTCAGTCTCGTTATTTAATAGCCACTACACGTAAAACAATCATGCGTACTCATGGAGTGGAAACCAAAACGTAAGAATAGCTAGGAGTCCCAGTTTCTGCTAGTTAATCAAAGGAAAAATTATACAGAAATTCCTTGATGAGGAATTAAGCGATACCCCCCCCCCTTCCCTTCGCAATGTAAAGATTTCATTGCAACAAGATTCGATTTTTAAATCATTGATAACAGCTGGAACTCTTGTTGAATGTTCCAGCTTGCAAATTGGTTTTTATGAAAATAATTTTTTGAAAATTTGTTCCTTTCCTTTGGAGGATTAGTGATGAAGTTGCTTTTCCCTTTTCGGGATCCAGTTAGGGGAGGGGGGGGGGGCAGGTTTTAATTGATCTAACCCGTTGTTGCTAAATTTGATTCCATAAAACGCAAGAAAAATGTTTACAATTTAGATATCAAATTGCAAAATACAAAGAAGACATATCTTAGCAAAAATTATTTAATAAGTTTACTAAATTATTATTCAATTCAATGGGCTATTTCATAGTATATGAGGTTGTTTTTAAAGCCACTCACTTTAATTTCCGTTAATAGTATTATCGTATCTCAGTAAAACTTAACTGAGAGCCCGACTCATAGATCCTCATTATATTTGTTTCCAAGCTCTTTTCTCAGCATAGGCATTACTCTGATGTCTTTGTTGATAACTTCCGCTCACTCTCTCTACCACAAAACACAGTATTTTATTATCTGCATCTCGTCAGTTTTATTCCCTACAACAATTCTATTCTATTCTTTATGAGTCATGTTTCATTCATTCGGAGAGTTTCTCTTTACAAACAACATTGTATTAAAGTCCCAAAGTGCTAATTGAAAGAAAAAATGGCTATATGCTTTCTATAAATGTTTTATCTATATACAATGATTCTTTTCTGTTTCGTAAAGTCATAATTCTTATATGGAATAAAAGAGTTTCAGAATTCTGGGAATATTTAATATTCATCGTAACTAGTTGGAAAATATAAAGGAGATAATATTTGAAACGTTTCAACAACAAAGAGAGCTTTATAATATAATTACGAACGAAAATAAAATTAAAATTTAATAACTTTTTCAATAACCAAAATATAAAAATATAATAAAACTTTTTGAATATAACCCATGTCAAACATCCCAAAAGAGATTTTAATGCTCAATAAAAATACAGTTGAATTCTTTTACTGAAAATAATAAATATTCTCTGTTTGGAAGTTGTTGAATTGAGTATGTATAATCTTTAATATTTAAAACTGCTTGAAAAAACTAATTTTTCTTTTCATTAATAGTTTTTTATTTAGCAAAAGTGTTTCTTAAAATATAAATTATTTACTCAAGTTTTAGAAGACAAGCTCTGACTGTTATTAGCGTTCAGTTACGTATTGCTGATGCAGTTGGACTCGTTTCAATTCATTTTAACGGTATGTTGTTTTTTTTTGGTACGATATTATATATTTTGACGGCATGCAAAGATTTGTTGCATTTTTATATTGGTAAAACCAGCTCGATTTACTCTTACCGTAGGTTATTTTGTTGTTTTAAAGTGATAAGTAATAACATTCATCCGATTTTGATGCGATTGCTAGTAAGAAGAACTGTTTTTTGGTTCGTTAGTATTATTTAGAGAGCCCTACCTGTACGACAATCGATTAACTGAAACAGAACGGATCAGATTCTTATTTTAACGATTGCGGCTCAAATGTGCGTGGTATGCATATTATTAAGTTAAGCACGAACAAAATTTATTTATATGACCTATATTGATATGATTCAAATCGCAACAGTGTTAATTCTGCGATAATCTAAAACAATGCAGGGACAAATATAGATCAGCATCAATTTGGAAGTTTTGTTCAATGTGGTAAATAATAAATGAGGCAAGGAATTGCCAAATTAAGCATATTAACATATTTAATAAAATGAGGTATAAGAATTTCCTAGTCAAAGATATTGGAAATGCCTTCTGCCGGAACGTTTTGGAAATATGCATGAAAACTGGAATGGATTATATTGGCGAAATGAACGGTTTCAGCTAAATTGGCTTTTAAGTCCTTTAGAGCCAAGACACAGAAGATTCATGCATCATAAACAAAATTATGATGTCATATATTCTTATTATTCTACGAAACGCATTTTAGAGAAGTGTAATTTTTATGAAGATTATGGTATATGAAGAGTATGTGAGTACTAAGAATAGCTCATGGCGGGTACTTCCCTTACCAAACTTACATATAACAAGTTGCGCTTTGAGGCGCAATTTCTTTTTTATGTGCAGAACTTTCTTTGTTCAAATCAGTATTTACAAAAGAATGAGGATTTGACCACTCAGATTTGTGAATATCAGTAGCGGAAAATTCTACCCTCTCCCTGGTCTCAGTCAGTTTCAGATAAAATTTCAGATAAAAGTGATAGTACGTGGTATACATAATATGACATTTTATTTGCTACAAGATAAGTTAAAAAGCACTTGAATTCATTAAGAAGTTGAGACTTCCCAACGTTTATTAATAAGAATGAGTGTTATAAATAATTGTATTAGAAATCAAATATACCTATCATACAATTTTCATTTATTGATTATGGGTGAATTATATAAATACATCACAATTCAGTCGCAAATTTCATTGGAAGTATTTTTCATTTTAAATAAATATTTGTCAAAGCTACTGATTAAAATTGCTTTCTCGAAAGTATTACACTCCTCCAAGCGGAAAGGTGGGAGTCAAAATAAGAAAAGGTCTTACCAGAGGTTGGAATATTTTAGTCCATTTGAAGATTGACCATGATATAGCTACAACTATAGCTACATAATGAAGTTCTTCTATGATTGCAGTCCCGAGAGCACGAGGGTTATGCACAGCTATCCAGGAATGCCTCAGTTTCTTAGTCAAGTATAATATGGTTTACAAATTGAAGTGTAGAGGCTTCGAGCTATTTTTCAGTAGTCAATTTATTAGCATATATGCTATGACGGCAGGTACCTGTATGCTTCCGGGTATTTCTGTTTGCGCTCCAAATTAACGCAGTATTTTGTCCCTGGCGGACTCTTGCTGGTCGGCTGCTCGACTGCAGTTTCCAGACTCTGCGGATCGGCGGTAGGAACGGCCCCCGGCAAAGTGACCTTGAAAACGTCTTTTAAATCAGCCTTTAGTTCAGTCGAACATCACCTTAGCTTCGGCTTCGCTATCCTACATCTGACCTCTCTCTTTTTTTCGGCTTCCTCATTCAGTCTCTCGCGCTACTTTCGATGGGTTTATATATTTCTAAGCATACTTCCACTTCAAAAGCTTTGTTTCTAACTGGCACATATTCACGTTTTCTTTGGTTGGGCAAAGGTTGAACAGCAAAACAATCCAATCCTCGGTCGAGAATCCTGGGTTAGATGAAGAGAATGATGGTGTGGTTTACTACTTGCAATGCATCTCTTAGCTTCTTTTTTTTGATGCATGGCGGGTTTTCTCCTCTTCGTCAGCTACTCGTGATCTATTTTGGTTTCACCAAATGGTTTGATGGCATCAAACGATGGTCTTGATAGGTCAGTCAGACTCTTCCCCCACCACATGACACAAGAGTGCAAAAAGATGAAAATATGAAGAGTGTCAGATCTGAGGATAGGAAAAGAGTATGATTGATGTCCCAAACGATTGAGGTCAATGGAGGTTGCTTCAGAGGCTATGGTTGTGTAAAGACCAGGCATTATCATGCCTACTTACTCTCTTCTTTCAGATTTCATACTAACTCTATATCGCATCCCGCAATTTATAAGTTTCTCCAGTACTACTCAGCGTGCATCTGCTTGGCAAAATTCAATGAAAGAGAATCAGTTTATGATTCCATAAGACAGAGGCTGTAATTTCCGGATGAAACGTTGGGTTTTTTGAATTTTTTCCTTCTTTTAACTCACTTTATATACACGCTATTAAGTTCTACCGTCGTCCAAGAAGAGAGAGAGGAAGAACAGTAGTGACATTTCACCGTTAAAAAATATGGAAGTGGTGTGTTTTCAGCCTACGTGCAGAACGATTTGACTCTCAATCAAATCAACAGACGATTAAGAATCCAGACACTCTTTTCAGCGACAAAGACTTTTAATTCGAAAAAGAGGATTTTTTTTACTCTATCAGTGTTTAATTTTACGGCGTTGGTAGCTGAAGTGGAAACCATTCCCTTTGAATACTTTGGAAGCAGTGATTCTTACTTTCTGGAAGGAAACTCTCATACATTTGTTTTGTGTTAAGCAAATCGGTAACACCGTGGATCTGGAATGTAAACTCATTTAATAGTGTTTTAAATTTATTAAAAAACAATAACACTACGAAGCTTTACAGTATATTTTTTACCGTATAGATTTGATTGATTTTATTTAACTAATTGATGTTTTAAATGAAGATTTATTGACTGTTCAACACTTTTCTGGTTTTTTTTTAAGTATGCATGAATTTTAACAGTACCAATCAGGCAGATGCATTTTAATGACTAGTGTTAACGTGAATTTCTTAATGTAGATACATAATAATAATAATTTCAAGGAATGAACCAGCAAAAATCTTGAAATTTCCTTTATGGCAACCACTTAAGGGAAAGGTTCAAATTGAAATGGCCACGGTTAAAAAACTCATTTAGTACAAAAGAGGTTCTTGGTTATGCTCGTATTCTGGGCGTATTGTTGATAGTGTGATTAACGTTGTAGGTTTGAGGCAAATGTATGACTGTTGACAGATTGTGAACAATGTCGTTTTGGAGGTCAGTGAAGTTTTCAGTAAAGTTCGATGGGAAGGTGGGCTTAGCTAATCATGTTATGAGTGTTTGCGTTCAAGGTGCATTGAAGTTCAGTTTTGACTTGATGAGGATGCCTGTATGTATATCCTTTTTATGTATATGTATGTATATATATATATATATATATATATATATATATATGTATATATATATATATGTTGGTGTGTAATAGGTTTTCCAGCTAATTAACAATTTATCAATTTACATTTTCAAATGGTTTGGAGTAGTTCCTCATTTTGGCCTAAGATAGCTTTCAAGTTTAACTGATGCGGCTCCTTCTTTCTCCAGAACAAAACTGCAGGCATGTCTCTCTCAGTCCCTCTCCTCTTCCCTATATCGTTTGAATGTCCCTGCTCCATTACGACTTAGGAACGTTTCCATGCCCGACACGTCAAAATAATATAATAAATTTGGACTGATATCTATGCTTTCCTGATAAACTGAGTTTGTTTATTATATATGTCTTCTGAAAAGGTTTGCATGGAAATGCTCTTTACTATCCTTCTAACAAACCATGGATAATCCGATACCATCTTCGTGATTGAGAGACTAAATAATCCCGTAAATGACAGCAGAACCTGGACTGATCAATGATGACCCCAGACCAATAGACTAAATTAATAGACCAGTTAGAGATTTTTGGTTGATAATGAACGTCAGATGCTACACACAGAGTTTATATATATGATAACGTGATCAATAACCGAATCTAACATTGAAAACAAGCATTTTTTTTTGTTATTCAATCAACATAACACCTTTTGTTAATCACTGCTTTTTTAGGGGTGATCGTTCCACTGCTTTTCCAAATCTTTTTTTTTTTCCAAAACATTTTTCTTTTCTTTTTTTTTTTTTTTTAAAAAATCTTTTTTTTGTTTGCAGAGTAAACGTCAACAGCTTTCTGAATCCTGTCGAATCGTTGCTGTTTTGTTTCCATCAATAATCATGGAAAAAACCCTTTTTCACTTCACTTCAAAAAAAACCCTTTTCCTGGTCAGTCGACTTGAATTTTGACTACGTTTCAAGCAAAGGTTAGTACTCTAAAGACTGGTTACTGGTTTACTACAAGCATAATCTCTCAGTTGTCTTGGGAGTTTATTGATCGATGGTATATATTATACCAATTACTATGAGCCAGTAATTTCAGATGGTACAACGCAGTGGAAGTTCTGCCGATAATGTGACATGTATCGAGGATACTACACGGTGTAAATAGATTTGTGTTTGTTTTATTTTGCTTAGCTCCCTGAAAGTATCAGGAGGTTTCAGAAAATAAAAGAGTGTTGCAGAATGTGCTTTATGATAATTTATTCAAAGTAACCATGCAGCTATTAACTCTAAAGAGTCTTTTTAAGAGGACTTGTTCACATCAGATTCAGAATGACATTATAAAAGCCTGGTTTCGACTCTTCAATTAATGATTTTTTTTTCTTGGAATGAGAACGATTTCTCCTCTTTGTAATGGGTATCATCAAGGATTTATGATTTAATTATAAGAGACTACGAAGGTCAAGTGCCTGAACATTGAGCTGGTGATTTGCTGAGACAAATAAAGCTGACATATAATTTCAGTGTCTACCTACCATTTGTATTCCTTGAGCCATGGCCAATGGTCAACAGCAATACAGTTTTGATGTATGTGGGCTCTTAGGTCTAAAAGAGTGGTCTGATTCTTGGATATATAACTATATATATATATATATATATTAGGATGATAAGTTTTAGTGATTTTTATAGCTTACGCCAGCGAAGTAATTAGTAACAATTATAGGTTGAGTATATATACTGATTTTATTCTGGATTAAAATGTATAAATTTATGCACTTTAAAATTTTTTTTTTTTTTAAAAAAAAAAAACCTTATCATTCCGGGTAAATATATCCAAGCCGAAATCCTTTTAATGAATCTTAGATTTTGGTATGTGTTTTTATTTTGTTCACAATTTCACTAAAAAAATGTAAATATAAGAAAAAAGTAGAGTGAATTCCTATAATTTAAATACAATTTTTTCTTCAGTCTTTGCTTATTAAATGAGTACAATTAACATAAATAATAACAAACATATGGGCAGAATCTAAATGAGGCAGAAGTTTTTTCAATGATCCACTACCTTCACTTGTGGTATTTTATTCCTAAAGTTTATAATCCTGCTAAATGTTTATAGAGAATTTTTTCTCCCAACATAAAACTAATTAATTATTTGAAATCAGATGAATCAAATTTAATGCTTTAACAGATCGAAGGAACAATGATTCTACATGATATACCAATTTTATACATTACCAGGAATAAATGACGCATATTAGAAAACATTTCTTAATTCATTCTGATGAAAAAAATTAAATGGTTGGAATCACTGTTTCTTCAAAACTTTACCCTTGGCCTTAGAATTATTTGGAATTCAAATGGCGGCCATTGGTCCACTTCCATGACATAACGTTCAATAAAAAATTTACTTAACTTTAATATTTTGAAATATCTCTCAAACTTTTGGGCTAGGCTAGCATTTTTTTCCTACTTAATTTGGAGTCAAATGAATTAAAATTTAACTATATTATCAAAATGTCATTTACTAGAATTTAATAAGAAATATATTTTAAACGAATGGAGAATAAAAGTATTATTTTTTTAAAGTTGAATTATATATATATATAGTTGAGGAGTGGGGCTAATGAGAAGAGATTTTTTTAAAACATGCGGGTGGCTGGATCCTATTTTCATTTACAAACTTGCTGAACTTTTCGCACCCCTTAGTGTCGCCCAGTCCAGTTCAGGCAATTACTATTCAATTTAGCAGTGCAGACGGCAAGGTGAATGGGCAGGAGGAAAAAAATTTACGTTTCCTACGCCAGAGCCTGAACGAGTTCGTTTCACTTTACCCGGGACGCCAATTCATAAGCTTCTTGTAGATGGCATTCGTAATCAGTTTCACCGATTACGACTTCAGTCGAGGAGAAAATGTAGATTGTTGTCAGATAAACAAGAACACACTTGGAATGATAAACAACGAGTTTCGCTTTCTCACGTTTAGGTTCGGTAGCTTTTCAGTAAGTTTTTACCGAAATAGCACAATTTTCACCCAATGTCAGATTCAGACGCAATGCGAATTACCAGCGTTGGATATCATTTTTTAATTAATTGATGGTGCAATGGTCATAAATAATGAATAATTACCCCAATCAATATGTATATTTAACATTTTATTTTGAAATAAAAAAACCATTTCTAACCGCTTTTTTTTTATAATAATACTCAGAACAAAATTAAACAATCCAACAAAAGGTACTGCATTTTGGTGCATTTTTCCTGAAAAATATGTCCTGATTAAATGTCTCTTTCTTTGCTTGCATCCTATTACTGTAAAGTACTTATTTTATTTATTTAGGCTTTCCACTTTACTCATGAAACATTTTTGAGTAGTTAAGTTTTCCTCCTCTGAGGTCATGGTCACAAATGCTTTAAACCAGTTTTCATTTTTTTCGTCAAGTCGATACCAGATTCCTGATTGCCACTAAGGAACTGCAATGTAGCGGGGACCGATGCACGCCCCAAATCTATTTTAAGATTTAAATCTGCAAATTTTAGAAAAAAGTGTTAACATCAAGTGTCATTCACTTTACAAGTTAAAGAAGATGTATTTACGAAATTGAAAATTGGATAAAAACATTTTATTAACGACTGAAGAAAATTTGACCAAGATATATATATTGAGAGGCAGAGCTAATAATAGAGTGAAATAATCTTTTGGTAATTTCTTGAAAAGCAGCAGTGTTCACAGATTTTGCATCCAGATCTTTTCAGTCTCAAAATTAACAGTTATAGTATTTGATCTTGCGCTTCTCGTGTCCTTAGCAAATATTTTATTTAAATTCATGGAATGAAAATGCTTATACTATCATAAAAATAATATAATATTTAATTAAACTATGAATACTTTTAATTAAATTAAAGAGCTCATTTTACACGATGTTGTTTTACATTTGTCTGCAACTTCCGCTAACAGCTACTCTCTCTCAACTGCTTAAAATTCGTTTCCATTATTGAATTCACTTTCTTAGCATATAAATCTTTTTTTATTTGTCAAAACACGAGTTAAATTGTTAATTTCTTGAATGAAAATGTATTAATGTAAGGAAAAGAAGCAATCTTATAATATATTTAATTATTAAAATAAAGGTTGAGATAATAGCACCATGAGTGTATTAGTATTTTGCTCGGAAGCGTTTCAATAGAGACGATCGATCAATGTATTTTATTCGCGAATTAATATAACTTATGAATGTGGAATTTTTTGGGTTTGAAAATGGCATGTCTTGTTTTCCTTTTGCAGAAATTTGAAATGGGATGTTTATTTTGTATATTTCTGACATGTAATCCACATGCTCAGATAAATTGTATCTTTTTGTCCAAATCCACAGAATAAAATGTAACCCAAACATTTACGATGGAAAAGAAAAGTAAACATATTCAGCTAAAAGGTTTTGTTATTTAGTTTTCTTTATTTTAATATTTCTGTTCAATTTAAAATATTACATGATCGATGAAAATAAATTTCACCGTTTTTTCCCTTAAACCGGATCTATATTATACGCTTTTATCTTTAAAAACCTCCATTGAAATTCTTAAAATGTACTATAAATACTCCTATAAATTCTCACTCCAAACCAAATTTCAAGTAATGGCCATCGATGCTACTTTTTGCCTGGTAAATTCAGTTCTTCAGAGGAAAATGACCTTTTGTATATCAATTTTTTTGCTTCTTTTTATTTTATACACACAATATATCTGACATTTTTTGAGCATGTTTAAAGTCAGTTTTAACATTTGAGTTTTTTGTCAGTTTATTTGTCGATTTCCCTCATGAAGAGTCAGCTGATATACTGTTGTAATGAAAAGTCTTTTTTTAAAAATTTTTTAACATTTTGAATTTTATTTTTAGCAATTATTTAAAAGTATGTTTTTCGTTGGAAAATGAGTAATTATTTCTAACAGTTTAATCGATACGTTTCGCTTTATCTCGATCTTTCTCAAGGACTTCATTTATTCGCTGGTTTTAAAGAATCGCTTCCAGATTAATCTGCTGATGTTTTTTTTATTATTTTACGATGTGTTTGGATTACGTGGCTGAACTTTCAAGACCTTTTAAGATATTTCGGATTCTGGCTATTATTTTGGTATGATATCGTGTGTAACATTTCTTTAATCAGATCTTGAGTTTTGTAACATATACAATACATAATAAAAATTATCCTATTTATATAAGAAAAGAACAACATTTTCAAGATTATGATAAAAAAGTATTTTCATTTTGTCAG
>BMAW01112941.1:326904-357890 GCA_019974015.1 Nephila pilipes
ACTATTTACAGATTTGTAATATTAATAATGTGATAAGAAATGTTTCAATGATAACGTCCTCAAAATTTTACAGATAATAATTGAAACATCTTCACTGCTATTAATACTCTATAGACCAAAATAGTTTTTAACTTAGTCTAAACTTGTGTATATAATTTGGAATAGAATAATCCACGTAATTTAGGTATCACACTAATCTCTTAATCCATGCCCATATCTGTTTCAAAATAATGAGTCCTGAGCGTCGAATTATGCACAATAGGTCGCACAGGAATTAGTAATCCAGTACACAACCAACTGGGGCTGTTGTTTGTAAAGTCAAATGTTTCACAGATGGTTATTCAGACCATGGCTCAAGAACCAGGAAGCAGTCAATATAGAATCCATTGAGAAATTAGCAGAGTCTTTGTTGAGTCTAGTAATGACCAAGAGATTCCTTAATTATTTTTGTTTATTTCAATGAGTGAGGAAAATTGCCTGAGCTTCAGCGCCACATTTTATCCTCAGGTCATGGTTGAGTTCTGATACCACCAAACTGCCATTTGTGGGATGATGACAGATAGTAGTTTAATATGTAAGAGCCTGATGTACATATAATATGCCAACAGATTTAATCCTGTGGTCTGATGAGAAAGAAATTGAAGAAATGACCTCAAATTCTCCATGATGAAGGAGGTCGAAAATAGAGAAGACCTAGCTAGGGTGCTCACCCAGCCTACTCAAAGACAGTAAACCCATGGGAAAGAAAAGATCAGCTCAGGTGCCTGGCCGCCATTTAGAGGGACTGAGGACAAGTTAACCAAGGTTTGATTCTGAGCACCCATCTGCTGGTGTGCAGGCTGGAAGTTTGGGAAGGAAGAGCTAACTTAAGTAATATCTTGGTCACTGACACCAAGGCTGAATATATCTTCAGCCGAATACTAAGGCCCACCAGGCCTTGTCAATTTTGTTCTTTATGAAAACTCCCATATAGGTTTTAGAAGCTGAATAAGTATTTCTATCTAAAAGTCTAATCTCTAAGTACTATGCTAAGACACTGAAATCAAATTAGACACTAGAAAACTGAGAAGCTAAGAATTTCAACATGAAACATGGTTGATTTACAACCATCATCGATAATAAAATCGAAATTGATTTAAAGAAATTACCACTGTTCTATCCTATTTAAAGGAAAGTAGTTTACTCCAACATCCATAACAACTAGTCAAAGTTATCTTATTAATGAGTAATATTAATTTTTAAAGATAACAATAAAATTTTCTTAAGAAAAATGCTATTTTTCAGTGAATAGGAGAAATTGGCTTTAATATTTGGTGGCAACATTTTAAAATATTTCAATAAGAATATTGAGCTTTCACAACTATAATTTAGAAACAGTAACAAATTTTCTCTCACTCCATTTTCTCTTAAAAGTCATTCCTTTGTTCTCTTTGTATTTTAGTATTATATTCATATTTTGTTTTTCATGTATCATAGTTGAGAAATTATTTTAAGTATCTCTAACTGAGTAACTTTCTACTAATTCTTCTTTAAAATTGAATTTTGAAGAATGAATAAAAGATTTTTAACTTCTAAAATTTATATAGAATTGACTTTGAACAATCTTTTTATTATTAATAATCATATTATAGTTACTAGACTGTTGTTAGCGGTATCAATATTAGTAGTAGTGAGTACAAATTATTATTACATGTTGTAATTGTTTATTATTATAATTACTACAATTTCCTGACTAATGCAATATTATTATTTTACACTATCTGCAATTCATGCAATTATTACTCTATAATTCTTCATTATTATTATTATTAAAAATTTCTTCTTACTATTGTTATACATTAAAAAGTTTCTTCATTGTTATAATTTATTATAATTATTCTACCTATTATAGTTATCATAATTATTACAATATAATTAGATCATTATTGCAAAATATCATCTCCATAATTGGTTACAATTTATAAATGAAATACACCCACTCCACTATTATAATTCTTCATTACCACCATTCTCCTCATTGTATTATTACATTGTTCCTCTTGGTTATTATTATAATTATACCTTCATCTTGGCTGCTTTAATTATTACAATTGGCATTCTGTTATAATTACACATAATTCTCCTTCTATTATTTCCATAATTTATACTAACATTATATTGATTCAAAATACATGATAGCTAGTACGCTTCTTACAACGATAAAACAATGAATTAAAATAAAAACAATTTAATTTCTTATTCACATAATAATCGTAAAATTATTAAATGAGCTACTTTGTAATGGACTCTGAATATTTTGTTTTCAGTCCTTATTCAATAATCAAATTTAATTTTTCAATTGTTTTAATAAATTATAATATAATTTGCTACTTTTCAAAAACCGATTGGCGATTGTTAATTATCGACAACAGTGCACCTATTGATTAAGTTCAACGCATCACTAATTTGTTTTGATTCCACAACTGCTGGGGTTGCACCAATCTAGGTTCAGCGTAACCACAAACACAGCACTGGTATTTAAAGCCAAACAAAATTTCAGGAGTTTATTGAAATAATCTGGTTGAATTTCATTAATATGAAAATATAATCAAGAAAGCCGTCCGAGGATCGGTACATTGGTCAATAGTAATGAACCGTTAACGACCTGGGAAAAATTCGTCGTATCGGTTTAATCTTCTAAAGGGTAATTAAGTAAAGGTAATTAGGGAAGATCTTCTATGCTGCTTTCTGAAGTCACCACATGGGCAATACAGCTTCAGGCTGTAAGCGTTGAACTGTTATGTAATGCTTCCGATATCTTTCGTTTGAGGTTGAAGTTTTAGGAATCATGGTTCAGAACTTTGCATGAATCATGGCTGTAAATCGAACCAGTTGTTACCGTAATGGTTGTAAATATTTTATAAAATTCTCCCCTGTTGTAAAATTCTCCCCCTTCTAATTTTTTATAATGAATTCTTTCGTGTCTTTCATTGAATAATCCCTAAAATTCACTTCTTAATGAACGAAAGCAATGATTTCCCAACTTTTGTGCCTTTGTGCCGGTTATTTTTTTAATTCCCTTTCTTGTTCCAATGAAAAATTATTGCCTATTTTATGAATAGTAGGTAATATAAAAAAGGGTTAAAGTCCAATATAGGTGCCCCTTGGCGATTATGGCGAACATGTGGCGACTTAAGAGCTCTACGTAATCAATGATGTCGTGAAGACGTTGCAAATGAAAAGCTAACCAAATTGTTGGGTTTCCATAACCTCAATCACCACATTTAAATCGTTATCCTGCCCAAAGTCGCCGATCGCCAAGGGGTACCCGATACTCCACTTGAACCTAAAGGTTCAATAGTTAATATTGCTTTAACTGTAGATAAGCTCCATAAACGTGTATGAACTAACGTTTAGGATATCATTTAATCCATATACTACCAATTCACTCGGGTTCGAATAAGTAAACTAACTGCATTGAGAGTTCGAATCATGAACCCTTTTACTACCATTTCTAGGATTCCTCAAATTTTCGTTAGATTATGTACAGCTGGTTCAGATTTTTTGTTTTTGTTTTACTTCTATTCTCATTAATTCTAGCATTAGTTACCTAATTCTGTTATGTTCTTTTCATCTAATTCTATTCTGCATTTACCAAATCTATTCATTGCAGTTCATAAGTTAAAACTAATTTACATGAATCATGTTTTATTTTATTGGGCAATATTTTATTTTAAACATTTCAAATAAAAAAATTTCCTAGAGCTATTTTAATTCAAAATCATGAAAGTCATCGTTACAAGATGACAACTTAAACATCAGAACATCTTCAGGTTTCTTTTAACTCTTTTGCTTATTTTTTTAGAAAATAATCAAAATAATAAATTTAAAAAAAAAAATCAGAATTCTTCCCCAATAGTACTTTTCCTATATTTGTTAAAACAATTGTCAGGAATTTGAAATAAATTACATTAAAAGGGTAATTCTAGACAAAAAGTTTACAAACGTGTATTTAGAATTCATAAATAAATATGCTTAAATAGAAGATAAAAGACAAATTACAAAAGGTATGATTATCATAGAAATCCTTGTGTTTTAAAATATTATTAGTAAAAATCTTTTAGAAGTTTAAAACATATTTTAAATCATCACAGCTAAGAGTCTTTCTCCAGAGCTAGATAAGTTTCATCCAAAGTTCTTGAGATGATTAGAGTATGGTTATGTTATCATTATTTAAGTATAAAACTAATTTACATATAGTCATAACTAATTACCCGATTTATACCGGTAAGAAAGATACTATTATAAATATACTTTTTTAAGATATTATATGCTAAGACTAATTAATAAGGAACCAATCATATCGATGGTAAGATAATTCATCTCCATTGTTTTATCGTTATTTGTGATAATTAGATGTTATACGCAACATTAAGCTATTAGACACTTTAAAATTCTCACACTTGAAGCAATTAGATAATGAGATCTTTCCACGTAATGCAAAATGTTCTAAAAATTTAGTTTAAGAGCTTCAGGCAAATTATTAAAAGAGACAAATAATCTTTAATTATAAGATAGCTACATTGCCATTAAACTTTGCCTATCTCGAAATAAGTGGAAAATTTTCAAGTTGCTGAAATTATTACAATATTAATTACTGTTTGAAAATATATCGTGCATATGTTCAAGTCTATTAAGTAAATATTATTTACAGATTTTTGAACATTGTATCCTTTAACTTAATTTTAATTGACAACAACGCTTTTCTGTGAAATTATTTTTAACTAGATTCATACGCGAGAATTTAATTATATAAACTCTTGAATAAACTTATACATGAAGTAAATGAGTTATCCAGTATCCTAAGTTGATTTTGATGAATTATAACTTTGTAAATATACCTTTTCATGGAGTACTTCCTTAAAGATTAGAGTTTAATAAAGTTATTGTTGTTTCGTAACAAATTAAATTGAATTTTTTTTAATTAATGTAAATGTTAAATAAAATATTCAAATGAATTGAAAATGCATTAATGCTTAAAGTGAGATACATATACGCACATTTTTGTTTTCTTTTGGATGAGTGTGGTGTCAGAAAATCCCATTTTATATTTAAATTAAATATTTTGCGGAATTTATTTACCAATTTTGCCAGAAATCCAATTAGATAAGGAGTATTACAGCTCTCTTACAGAGTGAATACAACAGAAAATGTTAAAAGATGATTATAACTCTAGTAGATTTTGTCGTATTCATACAAGATTAGAGTTTTAAAGTTCTTGTCAGTATATTACCTCCATTTAGATTAAGAAATGGAACACTTCTGCTTATAGAGTTCAAAATTTTCTCAAATTCTCAATTAAATGAATGTGAAGAAGACGATACAGTATACCATATGTTTTATGAAACCATGGATACACTTCAAGATTTTTTTAGACGATCGAATCATCTCAATAAATTTTTGGCTGGCAATTCCCCCTGAACAAAATAGTTCCATGACTCTTTTCTAAGAAGAAATATAAAGAATAAAATTTAAGAATCACCAAACAACAAATGATCCAAAAGGAACATAACAAACTCGCGGTCAACGGGCTACATTAGTGTGAGTGAGTGATGAATGAGTTTAATGGCGAAAAAACAAAATGTAGCTAAGCTGCACCAAATGAGATAAATTTGCGATCTATAAATTTGAAAAGGGACGAGTTGGTGATGGTATTTCAGTGGCGCAAAAGCCAGACATGCCTATGATGCACCCAAAAAGGTAAAGCTGTGATCTAGACGTGTGAAAGAATTGAAAAAAGAAAAGTTGAAAGATAAGAAAAAAGTTCGAAAATAGAGAAGTACCATCACTAGATTATCCCGACGGCGTATCACTCTTTTTTACAAAACACAGTAAACTCTATGTGAAAGAAAAATGTCTCTAAGGTGCCTCAAGATTATAATGCTAGTACCTACCATAAGAAGGCAAGCCTCTGAGGTCTCAAGATATGATATCCAGGTGTAGGGTGCCTAGTTACACCCGTAGACACTAAGTGCTTATTTTAGTCAACTCTTACGATTTACATGAGCTGCAGTAGGACTATTCTTTCACATCCAGTGATCCCAGTTTTCCCATGGGCCACATGTGGCCCACAACGAATACCATAATTCGTTAATGAACTATCCGCCATGAATACCATAATTCGTTAATGAACTATCCATAACGAATCCCATTATTCGTTAATGAACTATCCACAACGAATCCCATTATTCGTTAATGAAGTATCCACAACGAATCCAATTATTCGTTAATGAACTATCCGCAACAAATACCATTATTCGTTAATGAACTGATGATAGTCGTACTTAATCGAAGCACCATATTCTCCATCAATAGTACGGAATTTTTCAGGCACCGATAGTAAAAAAGTACCTACCACGTAGTTTGACATCGATCGTTTCGGTTAGTGTGCCGATTGTGCAATATTGCGCTTTCAAAGTACAAGAAAAATAATTTTATTAATTTGAGGAGTTTTTCTGTTTCTAATGCAAGAAGAAATATTGACTTATGTCACAAATTTGTATTATTTTTATTAATGATTACTCATCTATTTTAAACTCTTACATTCCATATACCTTTACCTCAGCCAAATGGAAGTAAAATTATATGAAGAATTACTGACGAATATTGGTATTTACAAGATTATTGGGCATTACTGCATTTTGGTTATTACACAAGAGATAAAATAATCCGCTTGATACGCAAGATTAATATCAAAGTTATATCACATGAAACCTCGCTGTGAACAGCATAAGCACTGTAATACAAATCAAAATTAACAGTATACCTACTTTAAAAAACATTAAAGAAAGAAAAAATAACATCATATCTATAAAGAACTTTAATTTGTTTCAAATTGTCCCATAACTAAAAATGAGTTTGACTCCCGTGATCTAAAAGATACCGTATTTCTCAAAGAAGTCACTTGCAGTATCAGTTTCTCAAAATATGCGCAAATGATCTCATCCTTGTCTCCAACTAGGGGGCTGATATTTTGAACTTTCGCTCCAAATGTGGTTGAAAATATATTAACTACTTCATGTATGAAACATTTCTCACAATTACCGTAAAATTAACTGTTTCTAAAGCATTTGTTTTTGTGCAATAAATTCAAATATAATCAGAATGGGAATTTTCAAGGACACTCGTTGGCCATGTTAAGTCTTTGTTTCCATGTATACTATCCTTTGATACTAATATTGTACAGGAATATACAGAAAATTTCCCAGGGAAATACAGTATATTGCAGAGGAAGCATCTAATATAGAGCTCTATGTGCCATTTTTTTTCCTGTAAATTTGACTTAAGTTTAGTTTTGTACAGGTATTGATAATTTATTAACTTTTATACAGCTATTATCATTGAAGTCTGGAATTACTTAGTATGTCTTTTATTTGATGAGTTCTTTCTGTCTTAGGTCACAAATGCAATAAGAACTAATTGATTTACGTTACAATACCAGGTAAGTTCAGAAAACTCTCAACTTATAATAATTAAATTATAAGTAAATAACATCTTAAATATAACAGAATAATTAAATGAGCAAACATGAATTGATTTGATTGATTTTATTAACGTGACATTAGAAGCAAACACGAGCATTGGTACCGGATCTCGTAATTTCGAACCGCTATCAAGTGACGAGGGCTTTACCTGAATTGACACCCCTCTCTTAACTTCTACGCTTCTCCGACGCGAAGACTTAGAGTCTGAACCTGATTTAAGGGCCTTTACCCCGTCTAAACGGAGGTTAAACTACTTGTATATTTGCATTTAAGATAGAGAATGAATGTACGATTGTGACGTTGGGCTATTCGTGGTTTTCTCTTCACTAACCTTGGGGACTCTTAATTAAGGTTGATTGCTTTTTCTAAACAACCTTTACCCAACCAAAAATGAAACGTGAATATTTAAATTACAAGCATGTATAAATAAGGTGAAGCGAGGTAGATAGGAAATATATAAACTAAGCTTGGACACACGATAGAGGTGGATTGGCTTTAACTTTTAACTGTTGTTCTTAGTCGAAGACGGGGTCGAGAATTGCTGCGAATTATCTGCGGCATAGTGTGGCATAGAAGTCGAGACAACCTCAACTCAGTGACATTGGTAAGACTCCGTTAATTTGATATTAGTGGAACAAGTTAATATACTTAAGGCGATATTTTGAGGAGAGTCAGTATATATTGTTATTATAGTAGTAAGTTGTCCATTAATTACAATGTGTACGATCTGTCTAACGTCTCTTTGACTTTTTGACTTTTAGTGTTAGTACATTTAGTTTAGCTATAGCACAAGACGCGAACAGGAATAATATTTTACCACAAGATTACTCTTTGAAAAAAAATTAGAAATATTCAAATCATACTTATAAAATAAAGTTTAAAAATGGAGAGGGACTTCACAATGCCTTACATATTACTTTTTTTCATTAGAATAAATTCATTTATCTTTATATAATTAGTATTCTAACTTAATTAGTATAATACTTAATTAGTATTTACTTTGCCTAAATTAGTATTCTAAGCTAAAAACTATTTTTCGAAAATAAAAAAAAAATCTTTATTACTACAACTTCGTTAAAGTCACTAAATATATTGATCAATTTTTTATAATTTATCCGATATTTAAGAGAAAGTTTTCAAATTTCTGATAATATTGAAGTTACTTAATGCCTCATTCTAATTAAGCAATAGAAATTTCTATATATTTTAGGGAAAAAATTTGGATGGAAATAAATGGGTGGCTTCTATTTTGATTGTCTACTTACATCTTTAATAACTACGCTTGTATTACTTTCGGTTATTACACACTTTTCCTGAAACACTTGTTGCCATGGAGATATGTAAACACAAACTGCTCTGATATCTAAAAAAGAAAAGAAAAAAATGTTTTCAAAATAAAATATTTATTGAAAAAACCTACTAGTATATCATTTAAGAACACCACTTACATGTCACTATTTTAAAATTGACCACGTACAGAATTCGCTATTGAATCTGGTGCATAAGTTTTTCATTTTTTTCGGCAAAAAAGTTTCATTTAAAAAAGAATTTAAAGTACAATATATTTGGAAATCAATTATTCACATTCTGGAAGTCTCTACTTTAAAATGATATGAGTCCATCAAACTATCAGGAAATTTGTAGATACCACTAAAGAGAAGTTCTTAGAGTTAGGAAATTATAACCGTGAAAAGTTTCAGGTAGAAAAAAGTTTCAATCATATAATTGGCACTTTGGAATTCTCTCTCCCTCTCTCCCCCTCTCTCTCTTTCTCTCTGTATATATATATACATATATATATATATATAACAAGAGAAATACATATATAAAAAGAAAAATCAAAATAAAAAAAGATGCATAAATGAAAAAAATAGGAACTTAAATTCAAAAAAAATTAACAAAAAAATAAAATTTATTTTCATTGAACATTTAAAAGCATAAAAATGGTGAAACCATTTTTTAAGCATTAATTAACCTTGAAGTGTATTAGCTAACAAGTAAATTGAAAAGTCCCCGGCCTGACACATAGATGGCGCTACTGGAATAACATCCACATGTTTTTTAGTTAGCCCTAACCCTCAAAAGATGCGTGTATAAATTTGACAGCTGTCGGATCATTAGTTTGTGAATTATATCATTTTCAGTGAAGAAACTTTTGTTATTGTGAAACAAATGGATAAATAGGAATTTCGCTTGTTGATAAAATATTGCTTTTTGAAGGGAAAAAATACAATTGAAGCAAAAACTTGGCTTGATGCCGAGTTTCCGGACGCTGCCTCAGGAAAATCAACCATCAAGGATTGGTATGCTAAGTTTAGACGTGGTGAAATGAGCACCAAAGACGGTGGACGCCCAAAAGAGGGTGTTACCGACGAAAACATTAAAAAACTCCACAAAATGATTTTGAATGACCGCAAATTGAAATTGAAGGAAATAGCAGATACTCTAAAGATATCAACTGAACGTGTACATCATATCATTCACGAATATTTGGATATGAGAAAGCTCTGTGCAAAGTGGGTGCCGCGCGAGCTCACTTTTGACCAAAAACAACGACGAGTTGATGATTCGGAGCAGTGTTTGAAGATGATCAAGCGTAATAAACCCGAGTTTTTGCGTGGATATGTGACAATGGATGAAACATGGCTCCATCATTTCACTCCGAAGTCCATTCGATAGTCATCCGAGTGGACTGCACACGATGAACCCGCTCCAAAGCGTGGGAAAACACAACATTCGGCTGGCAAGGTTATGGCGTCTGTATTTTGGGATGCGCATGGAATAATTTTCATTGACTACCTTGAAAAAGGAAGGACCATCAACAGCGACTTTTACATAGCGTTATTGGACCGTTTGAAGGACGAAATCACCGAAAAACGGCCGCATTTGAAGAAAAAGAAAGTGTTGCTTCACCAAGACAATGCACCGTGTCACAAGTCAGTGAAAACGATGGTAAAAATCCATGAATTGGGCTTCGAATTGCTTCCTCATCCACCGTGTTCTCCAGATCTGTCCCCCAGCGACTATTTCCTGTTCTCAGATCTCAAAAGAATGCTCGCTGGGAAGAAATTTTCGTCGAATGAAGAGGTGATCGCCGAAACTGAGGCCTATTTTGAAGCAAAGGACAAATCGTACTACAAAAATGGTATCGAAAAGTTGGAGGGTCGCTATAATCAGTGTATTACCCTTGAAAGGAATTATGTTGAATAAAAAAAACTAATTTTGCTAAAAAAATGTGTTTTACTATGGTAGGCCGGGGGCTTTTCAATTGACTTGTTATATATTTATTGAATAATTCAAATGTTAGAGATTGAAAAAAAAATAACTCATTCTCTCGTTTTAAATTTATTCAAGCATCGCCGTTCATTCTGTTTTGACTGGACAAACTATATTTATAATTTCAAGCCATTAAGACCACTCTTGTACAGCCCATTAGAAAAATAGCTTTCCTATAACACATGTTTTTGGAGAAAAAGGGTTTTTTTGGGGGGGTTAAATTTTTCTTCTATTTTTATATTCATTTAACTCAGATTTACAAATATGATCTCTCTAATTGATATAGATTTCTCTAATGAGGCAATTTAAGATATAGATGATAAATGCATCAGAACTCATGAGTTTCAGACATACATTTTAAGGAGATGGGCAGCGTGGCTTCAGTTATGACTGAAACGAAATGGAAAATATTACCTTGCGTCGAATATATTTTTTGAAGGATTTCTTCATATCATGTGATACTTACTTCGAATTGGATGAAGCGATTTTTCAGAGACTTTCGTTGCAGACACAGAGTTTATTAGAAATTATCCCTATAGGCATGTGGTGGGGGAAAAATTTATTTAGCATATCTTATGAGCGTGTGAATACATAAATTACAGGAGAAATTAGAATCGTAAATGAATTAACTCTATACCCTGAGTTACATTATGCGAAAAATAAAAGAGTTAAAATATTTTTAAGTGAAATGAATATATACAAAAATTTTCAAAAAAATTCCACACATCGTCAAAGAAAAATTTGATCTTCTTCACTATTGGAAAAATTAAGTTTTTATGGATAGTATATGGAGCCTTTATAATAGTTTATTATAAAGGCTCTACAATAGGATGTACTGTATATTTTTATTTTTTTACCTCCATCTATTTTACTAACCTCAGAAGAGGTCTTCGTTATGTGCTATCATGCATTTAAATCTAAAATGTTGCTTTATTCTAGATTTTATATCGACATATTGAAAGTTTTGTATATAAATTTCAAGCTCTTTATCTACTGTTATGCTCTGATTACGAAGGCAACTTTTTTTTTACCCTCTGGTAATAAAATTTCAGGAAACAATGCATCGAAAATAATTTCATGTTGCATTCATATTTGTCCAGTTTATTAGCCATTCTTATTTAAAAAGAATTTATTAAATGAGATATATCTCATGTTTTTCGTCACCATTTCTGACATTATCCAATTTTCTTAAATTTCCTCCACTAGAACTAATTATATCACATATAGTGAAACCATTAGTGAAAGCGAACCATATTTGGCGAAACTTGAAAAATGTATATTACCTCTTCTTCACAACTAAAGCTATGATGATCCCTATTTGCCTTTGGTCATTAATTGTCCTAAGTATTTGACTGATACGGTGAAGGGTTTCTGGAGTATTTCATAATTTCTTGCTAGTCATTGTTTACTGATTTCGTGATTGCTTTTGTAGTTTCTCACTTTCAGTCAAACGAAAGGATTTATTTCATTAAAAGCTCCCCCCTCAATGATTATTTAAATTAAATTCGTTTCCTTAAGCCTTCGGAGAATTGATTAGAATGATAACATTTCCTTGAAAATAAGATTATTTTTGTTACATATTGTCCAAGCAGATTGTTTGTTTTGATAATTAAAAATAATAGCTCTATCAAGAAAAGTTTACTCGCTAGTTTTTTGTGATATATAAAAAGTTTATAACAAGAATTGTGATAAAAAACTATCCTGATTAAATAGGAGATTCGAGTTTATAATGAAACAATTACTATTGTATGTTTATTGTAGCATAATGACAGTCTTAAGTACGTACGTCAATTAAACATGATGATTGTGTAGTTCTAAATAGTAGTGCTGGAAATTGGAGCAATATTCTTATAATAAAATGTTCAAAGATTAGTTATATTAATATTTCACTATTTCTTAGAACACAAGTATACTCATTACAATAATACTCATTTCTATTTCAATAAGTACCATTTTCAAGGTGTATAACGTGTTCCAGGTTCCATGTCTTGTACACTAAATAAATTTTTAATTTTAAATGAAATGAAAAATGGCGTATTTCTGGAATGTTTCTAAATTTTAAGAATATTACACTATCCGCATGTGTGTTTCAACGTCGCAAAATTATGTGAGGAGTAGAAAATTTTCTTCCTGGAAATGTGTTTCATATTTTGATTCAATTATTTGACACTAGGTGTAGTGAACATTAAGGGGACAGTGGATTGTAGAAAAATATTTTCCTTTAATTATTTACCTAAAATTATAGAATTTACTGTGCATATACACTAGAATATAACTAGGTCCAATACAGTTCAAAAATATTGTTAATTTAAAAGACTTTAAAAATTAAAAAAAGAAACAGTTTTTAAAATTTTTAAAAAAGCTCTATAGTGTTTGAAATTTTAATTTTTTCCATTCGTTTTATATTATTACTCTTTATGAGTATATTCCACACATAAGTGGGGATTATTTTGCACTTTCCTTCAAAAGTTAATTTTCAAGAAAGATTTCACTTTACGTGTGCTTTATTTTAATCATAATTTCAGATTTATTAAACTATAACTGGCTTTTAACTATCTTAATATCAAAACATAAAGTGGGCACACATATTTATTTTAGTACCTATCAGGATTCTACATAGGGAGTTTAATACAGATTGCACAAAAATTAAGAGGCATGTAGCATCGTAAAAACACGTAAATTTCAAAAAACAAAGTTAAGAGTAAAATACATTTTAAATCACTTTACATGACTTTACTTTCACTTTAAATATTACTTTACATTTAATAATTGCTCTCCTTTTACTATTAACAATTCTTTTTATGAAATAATATATATATATATATATATATATATATATATATACTTTATTATAAACGTGCAAGCATAATCTGAGAAAAAGTTTTTTCTTTCAATGAAACAATTTAACATCTTAACAGTTTCAAAAACAAGTCTTCAAAATTTGCACAAATAACTATTAATTTGCAAGAAAATAAGTACTAAAATTTTCCAGAACTATATGTGTCATCTCCGTTTTAATGTTTCTTGTAAATTTAATTGGTTCATAATGTTTATTAGTAATTATTTCTCTTTTCGAATCATAATTTTTATCACTCTGAACTATGCGATGTTTATGAAGTTTTTGAGATATATCCTCAGATATTGCATTTAATTCATTCTGTTCAGCATTCAGTAATTGCTGGTAAGTCTAGGCATCTGATAGTATATTTACAGCAACAGCATTTAAGTATCTTATTTATAGTATCTTATTGCTTAGCGCAGAAGCATTTAACTGACTAGTTCCGTAAAATCAATGCATCTTTCATCTCTTATGGTTTTTGAGAATCCCAAATAATTCTCGTTGCATTCTGTCCGGTAATTTTTGGTACCGTAAAGAAAAGTCTGCTCTATTTGCATCAAAATTCCTTTATACTGTAGTTCCTTTATAAGTAGGGCAATATTTGTTTGAAGAGTTTTTCATAGTCGATTACGATCTCGGTGAAAATGTTGATAGCAATTCCAATTTCGTGTATCAAAACATTTCCGCGTTTTGGTCATATCTCGTCGGACGATACTGATATCAATAATGGTAATAGTATGTTTTTGTTATTCCTCAAGTTGCCTCCGGACAATTTTATGAGGAACTGCAAAAATATCATCTTTTAAAGCTTGCTTCTCTGCACACAATTTGTGTAGAGATTTTGAAAATAATTTCTGATCCAATGGTTGAATGGCAATAGATATTGATAAAGCTATCAATAGCTATTGTCCTTCTGAGTATCCATTCCAAGTGCTTTTAAAATAAAGCGTCAACAAGCTTTTATTTCCCACGAGGCATTTGCTCTTAAGGAGCTAAGTATATATATATATATATATATATTTATATTTAGTTATTGTACTTAATTCATTTTTGTGGAGAAGCCATAAGCACCTTTTGATGCAACATCCAAGAAGCACTTATCATATTCATCACATTTGCTTTTGAATAATTTTTGTTATTTAATTCATTTAATATTATCTAATATTTTTGATTCATTATATATCGTTACGAAAATTAGATGACACTTCCCTGCAACAGTTCTCTTATAAAGGAAAACAGGCATTTACAGATATTTCATCAGCCAGCCAAAGAAAGTTTAAGTAATGACCCCTTAACCCTAGCAACGGATTTAGTGACCATTTCAGTGAATTTCCGAAGAAACGAAAGTTCCCGAAAATGCTGGAACCTAGTCGAAAATTCGATTGGAAAGAAAATTACAGAATTTTCCTGACTTTTCCCTGTGACGTCATACTTGGTTGGAACGCCTACGTCCTGAGACAACATAGTCCGTTCGTCATAGAGATAGATTGTGAATTCGATTGGAAGTGGAGAGCATTGGATTTGAAGAGGAACAACCGATAGCGTAAAAAAAAGGAATTTGAAGAGAAGCGGCATTAAACTGTCGGCCCCTACCTTAGAATTGCAGAGTATTACGCCTAAGATTTGTCCGTAGTGTGAGCTAATGAGTTGCTGAGCTGTTCGTTACTGATGCTACTGTAACGGTCACTATAAGTGCTTTTTGTTGTTCTTGAAACCGTGTCGCTGATCCATATACGAGTACTGTGTTTCTGTTTTTGTTGTTACTGTCCAAGCTCTACGACTTGTGTGTCATCCTGAATGTTTGTGAATAAAGCATCCTTCGTCGTTATCCTTCATGTGTGACAGATTTTCAGTTGCATACTCCCTGAATATATATATATATATATTCAATTGAAGTTTTTAAAGAATTTAAAGATTTTATTAATAAGGTATTAAAAAAGTTGTATTTAAAACTTTTGATAGTAATAACGAAGACATTTATTTGAAAGATATAAAGAAAGATATTATTAATGTCCAAAACGCAGTTATAAGTTATAAATATAAAGTACCTGATAGTTATACTATTACTTGACAAAAGTGTTTCATTAACTTAATTCATAAGTTTCTGTAAAATAATAATTCTTTAAGATAAGTAAGTAATATTATCAGAAGAAAAATTTCCATTTGAATCAAAGCATTTTCGAAAAAAATAAAAAAAACAGTTGTACTATAAATAACACTAAAATACCTAACATTTTGTAATATCAAAATCTCCTATAAAATTTATAACTTTTACTAACGGCTCGAATAATTATATCATTTTAGCATGTAAGGTTTCTCAACATATTTTGCAAACTGTTATAGATAATTTGAATAAAAAAGCTATTATTAAAAGTAGAATAGTATTTAAATTTGTATTAAATATGTATTTATATATGTATTTAAATATGCATTTAAATGTGTATTTAAATCTGTATTTAAATATGAAACCCTTACTGTGAGTGAACAAGCATTGTCTCCTTGAAAAATGCATCCTGGGAGACCTGCCATGAGTGGCAACGCAGAGTCAGAATGTCACGAACTTACCTCTGAACTTTCACGAAGCCGTGGATCAGTATTAGGTGTGACCGTGTGTCGTATGTGATGACACTCCATACCATCACACCAGTTGTGGCAGGGGTGTGCCATTTTACAGCGAAGGCAGAATTTGGACGTTCACCATTGGGTTCCACGCATGTACACAATTGCCACAACTGCTGAAATGGAATCTGGATTCGTAACTAAAGATGACGTGATTTTATTCGGTTGCTGTCCAACTCCAACGGTCGCGACACCACTCGAAACGGATACGATGGTGAGTGGGTGTCAATGGCAGTATGTAATAGGAGCCTCGATAGAAACAGTTTTTCAGCCAGGTGCCTTGCGATGGTACGGACTGACACAGAGTGAAGGTGTATGGACTGAGGACAATGAGACAGTTGGCGCTATGAGTGAGTGCCCTGTGATGTGACGGTCTTCACGACTATTGGTCTGTCGAGAGCGTCCTGAGCCTTGTCACCGTGTAATAGTGTTCTCTCTTGTCTACTGGTCTGAACACATCTTCACAGAAAAGTCAGATCGGCCTAGGTGGCGAGCTACTCGCCGAGCTGAACATCCGGTTTCCATCATCCCTATGATTCTTCCCCTCTCAAACTCTGACAACTGCTTATTTTATCTCCGATGGTGTCGTATTGGTGTCTCTAGTTAAAAAGCATCTTTCTACAACAGATTAAATACACGCAAAAATGCTCTGCTTACCTGTTTGATAATCCAAGGAGAATGAAGTTATAACTACTCCCTTTGGTGACAATATGCAATGCGCAATAATGCTATATTAATCATTTACATATCTGACTAACACCTATCTTCATGCCCAGTTTCGTAAAAACGTCACTCTTACTTCTTGTTGCACAAATTCTTATGGGAATGAGTGTATATATATATATATATATATATATATATATATATATATATGTGTGTGTGTGTGTGTGTGTGTAATGGTTTAACTTAATTCCAATTAATTTCTCACTTAAATAATATAATTTACTAAATTTGCCCATTCTCTCCTTTAAAAGTAATGTTCATTCGTATTTCCTGATACAGTTCCTTATTCTTTTTCATTAATTCAATCATGCGTTCTAATAAATTGCTGATAATGCTCTCTTCCAATCGGAACAGACCTGTAGGGATGATCCCTACCAGACTTTAGGTCTATACGTATCTTCTCTTGAAATTCCTCCATTCAGACAGTTTGGACTCTGACGTTTAATTGAATTTTCCCTCATATAAATAGCAAAACACAGCGAAAAATGCTCTCTTCTTATGCTTCTTTCCTTTTAAAACTGCCCCTCTCTAACGCTGGTCCTTGTATGGCTCTGTATGGTAACTTCGCTTCGGCACTTGGTGGCCGAAGTCCGGCTAAGTCGGCTACAACATTTAAATTAAAGTATTTTGACCATATATGGAATGATTCTTTACTATTGAACAAGCATTAAAGTAAATACATTACAATCCTGTTACATTTAGTCGACAGGATTGTTACATATGTATATATATATATATATATATATATATATATATATATATATATATATTCGTGTTTGAAAATGTATGTGTTTAAATTGAAATAAGAAACTACTCACTTATTGATTAGTTGATAAAAATACAGTAAGATTCCCAGAAATATATTTTATATGAAACATTGTTATAGAAATCAAATATGAAAACTGTATCTCTTAGGGTTTCATAAAACATCTATGAAATTTTGCATATCCATAATTCATTTTGAAAATAATTATAATTAAATCAAATATTCACAAAACATTAATTAATTACCTTGATATTTATTAACATTTAAATAGTGAATTAGATTACATCAGCAATTTATTTTCACAATGATAAATTAATGTTTTTCTAGAATGAAGGTTTTTTAATTTTTGGATTGCTATGAAAGAGATGCAAATTGCTATTACACAAGAAAGGAGAGAGAAATATGCATTATTTCCCATCGGCTATGTAATTTTATTAGTTTATTTATTTAAAAATAAATTATTTATTTTTTTGTGATTCCATTTTTTTCTTTTACTGATGCTTAGAGGGTATTTTACAAATATTTTCAGAGCTGTAATAGGTTAACATAAATGTAAATAGCATTCAATATTTATTCATAACCACAAAACATTCAAAGTGTTGCATCATCCACTCTATTTTTTATTAGTAGGAAATTTTAATAAGCAAGCAGAATTTTTTCTTCAAAATTTTGTCATTTTAATTAAAATATTCTGAAACCATGATATTTAGTTTCTAGTAATTGAAATTTGCATTCCATATTCGACCGAGCAATTAAATGTGGATTATATTATTAAGTTGTTTAAAAATTCTTTTTTACAGATCTATACTTGAAATAGAATACATTAAGTGATAAGAAATGTTTTACGTTTTAGATAAAAAATTTAAACTTTTTTTTTTGAATTCCTGACAAGCAAACTATAAGAATTCCCTTCAATTTATTTTTAATCAAATCGCTAAATTTTAAGTTCTTCAAACAAGTTTTAAAGTTAATTCCTCATTTAACCCATAAAGGAAATGTTTCAGGTCTTAAAATTTAGTAATTACTTTTTTTTTTTCCTCCAAAATTATTTTATATACTGCTACTCTAATTTCTACCTTTAGTGAACAAAATATTACCACAGTTTCGTAAAGTACATAGGAATTCTGAGGACTTACTTTATACGATTAGAACTATATAAAGTTCCGTGGAACATAAACTTTGCTATTTTGGATAGGGAAAAATTTAAACCAACATAGAATTAAAACATGCAAATCAATTAATGAACTATAATTTTGGGATAGAATTTTAAAAAGACTGATAGAAAAATTGTAATAGAATGTTAGTTGCATAAACGTATAAATTTATTTATAAAACGTATGCATGCATTTCTTAAGTATAAATCATAAACAAAAGATGGCAGAATAATTCATATTACCTTTAAAAGTTTTATCAAATATTCATTCAATTTTTTTGATTTGAGTATAAATTAGAAGCATCAGGGTGGAACTATATATATGATGTTTAATATAAACTACATCCACTCAATTGATTCAATACATAAAAAGTGGATTATTTACAATTCTAATGGATAATTTCAAAGAGAGTCCAGGAAATTGGAAAAATGAATCGATTTTTAACAGGAATTTATTGCATCTTCTTATCGTATCCTCAGAGTTAGCTAATGTTAAACCATGGTTGAAAGAATAAATATATCTATCCGGTCTAATTTTTTCAGTAAACAATGTTTCGAAAAAAATAAAACGTTAATAATATACATATATAAAAAATACCTTATAGCAACAAGAGGCAAATAAAAATTTTATAATTTCTCAGTCAGTTAAAAAACAGTTTAATTTATGTTGATTTACACTTGTGAAGGTTAAAAAAAAATAGAATTCGTGAACGATATTCCTTGCTGTATTGTCAGATTTGAATAAAGAAGCAATTAGCCCAAAAATCTTAAGAAACTCCTCAACAATGCTTTTAAAATAATATGGTATTATTTTACAAAGCAAATATTAAATAAAGCTTTTATTTGTCTTTATTCAAATTTGAGAACAAAATGAAATAATGTAATCTAATCATTCAATAATTTGTTGCATTCTGCAAAATAATAATAATAATAAGAGTCAATGCAGTGGTACATTTTTCGATAAATATCACCAGCACCATATACAAATATTTCTATATAGGAAAATCATTTTCTACCTTAATCTATAATAATTCTTAAAAAGTAATTGGGTCTAATTACTTTTCAAGAATGAAAGTCACACACAATAAGTAAATCAAAAGATATTACAATTTATCTTATAAATATAGTCTACAATATATTTACAAATAATATCACTCATATGAAAATCATTTTCGAAACTGATCGATAACAATTCTTAAGCCGTATTAGAATATTTCTGACTCATAACACTTCAAATATGTAATGTTTTAAAAATATTTAAGTAATTTTAAACTAACTATTCATTCAATTTTGAAAATTTTCAATTTATAAACCAACAAATACTACCAAACAATTTTAGCAAATTTAAAAATAAATACTACCATTAAAAAGCTAAACTTTAAAATCATTAATTAACCTATTTTATTGAATAAAATTTTTAAGACCAGCTATAAAGAAACATTTTTTTAAAATATTCTCTCTTTGTGTTAGTGGAACTTACTTCAAGCTAAAAAACTAATAGAATATTTTTAAGCTCAGTAACACACACACACACACACACAATTCTCAGGCTACCAATCCATATCCTCTATATCCCTTCCCCTTTAATTGCATATCATATATATATCATTATATCTAACTGGATAAGAGTCCCGATGATAAAGATCAGAAAATCGCGAACAGCCCAACTTTCCAGACTTTCTGCTTATTTAGAGTGTTTAATTAGTGAATGGAATTTATTAAATCATGATGACTCAAATGCATGAAACTAGGAAAAGTTGGGCGTCACAAAATTACTCCACAGTTTTTCAATTTAGATCGAGAGCGAAAAATAAGCTCCAATCTGATGCAAATAGAAAATGATTAAATGTGTGAGTTAACAGATCAATTGAAAAGTCCCCGGCCTGACACATAGATAGCGTTACTAGAAGTAAATCCATATATTATTAGTTAGCCCTAACCCTCAAAAGATACTTGTATAATTTTGACAGCTGTCGGATCCTTAGTTTGTGAATTACAGCATTTTGAGTGAAGCAACTTTTGTTATTGTGAAAAAAATGGATAAAGGAATTTCGCGTGTTGATATAATATTGTTTTTTGAAGGGAAAAAATACAGTTGAAGCAAAAACTTGGCTTGATGCCGAGTTTGCGGACACTGCCCAAGAAAAATCAATCCTCAAGGATTGGTATGCTAAGTTTAGACGTGGTGAAATGAGCACCGAAGACGGTGAACGCCCAAAAGAGGTTGTTACCGACGAAAACAATAAAAAAATCCACAAAACGATTTAGAATGACCGTAAATTGAAATTGAATGAAATAGCAGACACTCTAAAGATATCAACTGAACGTGTACATCATATCATTCACGAATATTTGTGTATGAGAAAGTTTCTTGCAAAGTGGGTGCCACGCGAGCTCACTTTTGACCAAAAACAACGACGAGTTAATGATTCGGAGCAGTGTTTGAAGATGATCAAGCGTAATAAACCCGAGTTTTTGCGTCGATATGTGACAATGGATGAAACGTGGCTCCATCATTTCACTCCGAAGTCCAATCGACAGTCATCCGAGTGGACTGCACACGATGAACCCGCTCCAAAGCGTAGGAAAACGCAACAGTCGGCTGGCTAGGTTATGGCGTCTGTATTTTGGGATGCGCATGGAATAAATTTCATTGACTACCTTGAAAAAGGAAGGACCATCAACAGCGATTATTACTTAGCGTTATTGTACCGTTTGAAGGACGAAATCGCCGAAAAACGGCCGCATTTGAAGAAAAAGAAAGTGCTGCTTCACCAAGACAATGTACCGTGTCACAAGTCAGTGAAAACGATGGCAAAAATCCATGAATTGGGCTTCGAATTGCTTCCTCATCCACCGTATTCTCTAGATCTGGCCCCCAGCGACTATTTCCTGTTCTCAGATCTCAAAAGAATGCTCGCTGGGAAGAAATTTTCATCGAATGAAGAGGTGATCGCCGAAACTGAGGCCTAGTTTGAAACTAAGGACAAATCGTGCTACAAAAATGGTATCGAAAAGTTGGAGGGTAGCTATAATCAGTGTATCACCCTTGAAAGGAATTGCGTTGAATAAAAAAAACTAATTTGCCAAAAAAATGTGTTTTACTATGGTAGGCCGAGGACTTTTTAATTGACCTGTTACTATGAACCCATTGAAGACCTCAGTCGGATTATATTTAGTGTGTTTTATAGAAACAGTTTTAAGAAGGAAAAATTGTATGGCAATAGCGTCTTGTATTAGAGGAGAAGTAAAATAATGAGTCAAATTGCAATGTTTCTTGGCAAAAGAAGTTATGGGGTTTGAATTCTATAAACCATATATTATATCAATTCTAAGCTGTCATATTGGAAGAATATGCCTGAAACAACTACAATGGTATTTGAAAGTTTGGCCTATTTCGGAAGTAAACCAATTAGAATTAAATATCTAGTTTTGTCTCCTTTTAGGAATACTGCTATTTACTGAATTAGAAAATTCAGCTCACTTCAGATCTTTTCATATTTACATTAGTTTTAAATTTGTACAATGCACAATATTCCACAGAACTATATTGGACTTAACCCGTTTGCGGTAAACCGTTAACCACGTGTTGCGGAGCGACTCTTTAAATCGAATGACATGATTTAAAGGGTACACTAGCTTTCGGTTTGCTTTTTTCTTTCTTGCTTCCTTTTTAGAAGTTCAAATGAGAATTTATGGGGGTGAGAGCTTTTAGTAGCAGATGCTCTCAACTGTTCGTTTCATTCGGCCGTTTTCATTTGTAGAGACAGTCATGACTAAAGGAAAGTATTTATCTGATACTGAGATTTACGAACTAATAAATGAATCTGACAGTAATGTTAGCGAAAATAATCCAAATCTTTACATAGACATTAAAGTAAAAAAAAAGAAAGGACGAAGAAGATGTGCCCTTTGCTCAAAATCTTGCGTGAAGAGTCAAAATATGTTTGTAAGACATGTGACATTGGACTATGCATTGAATTTTTTTTATACATATATAAATATACTATACAGAAAAATGAGATTTATTTTTTATATCTATATGTTCCATGTAATGGTACATCATTACACCATGAAAGTTATGTAATAAATGTAAATATTTTTTGTATTTTCTTAAATGATATAATTCTTATGTAATTTTATATATAAAACATAAAGTGTCGGATTAAATCTTTTTTTTGTTTCGTATATTTTAAGTTTAATGCGTTTTAAAATATCTGTACAAACAAAAATATTTTAATGAGTAGCCGATTTTAGAGGAATTTTTTTCGTGAATTAGGAATAATATCTAATATCATCTGGGCACAGAGTGACACTCCGCGATAAGAAGCTTCTGGTAACGAAAGGGTTAAGAAAACGATATTGGTGTTTGGAAGCCTAACCTCTTTCGGAATATTACAATTAAGACACCACCTTCGTTCTATCTTCAAATAAAAAGATGCTTATTTTTTAAATTATACAACAAATAATTTATCCGTCAAGGCCATCTGTGTTATTTTTTTTTTTCTTTTTGATAAAAGTAGAAGTAAAATGTTTTATTTACCAATCCAAGATATATTATTTCAAGCAAACTCTAAGGCGTGTCTATTGCACTGTTTGGTAAGGGGTGATTTGGGTGCCGAGCATTACGCAAAAGCTTTACGTTTACTCAAACAGATATTAATTTCTTTCTACAAGAATTTTTGCAAGAATCTTTAAGGAAATCATTAACGCTCATTTTTGATCAATCTATTGCATCAGTTATTTTCTTTTCATTCCAATTAGGGTGACTTTTTATATGCGGAATAATTGCTCCACGGTAATATAATGTTAAGTGATTTCTTTTTTTTCATAATTTTTTCTACCATTTATAAAAATATTACTTAGACAGTAATTTTTATTTTATTTAATTATCTATGAGGAAACCGTGTAATAAATTTTCAGATGCGAACTAATATGGTTACGTAAGATTTTGACACACCCTCACACATGCTTAGTTAGACTTTACCATATTTTCTCTTTTAATATACCAAATCTTTAGCTAGTATACACCTACTTTGCTTCTGACGTCATTACTTGATTTGCATACGCAGTATTTTTTCACCTGCTCTGACTACACGGTAAGACAAAATAAAAAGTCTTGTGACCTTAAACGTTTGTCGGGGTGACTGTAGATATTATATTGAATCTAAGTCTTCGCGCTAGAAGTTGATGCGTGAAATAACTACGTTGAAGTTTGGAAACTCAGCCGCTTTTTTAAAAATATTATGATTAAAATATAAATATTTTCTTTCGACTGCTATTAATAATGTTGTTATTTACAGAAAGAGAAAGTGCAGCTTATTTCAGCTTTTTCATATTTGTATATACAGCTTTGGGCAGTAAACATGAGCTTACTGGGAGTAGCTGAGCCAAAGAAACATAATGGAAAACTTTATATAACGTAAGCCGAAAAATATGAGTGCACCTCACAATATTTTGGTACTGTATCAAATAAATTTTTTGAAATAGTTCAAAAAAGGGTTTTACAGTTTTTTCAAAATTGATTCAGCTCCTATAGAATTCTTAAGGGTACCAGGACATTTAAAGAATTCTAAAATATCACATCTAAGAATCCTTGTTTTAGGAAATATATATATATATATATACATACATATATATATACATATATATACATATATATATATATATATATACATACATACGTACATATATATGTATATATACACATATATGTATACACACACACACACACACATATATATATATATATATATATTATAAAGAAATACAAAAATATTTTTTTTGGTCGTAAAGTTTTTTTGCCTCTTAGTTGAATATGAATATCTTTTGCGAGATATTTGCATTGAAGTACTATTTTAAGTAGCTATCACACAATATGGGTCCGAATTTTTTTATGCTTCTATGTAAGGTTGTTTGGTTGGTTATATTAACGTCACGCTAGAAGCAACACGAAAGCTATTGACGAGGAACCTCTTAATTTTGAATCTCGGTCAAGTGACGAGGATTACACCTGCACTAACAACCGCCTCTCCTAACTGTCATATAATGCCAACGGGAGGACTTTGGGCCTCGACAGATTTAACGTGCATCAGCCCACTTACACGGCGGGTCTTAAGTGGCATCAAGGCTCGAATCTATGATTCGCCGAAAACGTCCGGAAAGGAAACTGTTACCATGACCAATTGGTTAACGCCGCCACTTAATATAAGGTACTTAATGCGTGTAGTGAACCTAAAACACTTTTTCTCTAAGTAATTCATAAATTTTAAGAAATAATGTTTTTGAACGAAAAAAAAATATTAAAATTTTCAAAATTAAAAATTCTATAATTTCGTCATAGAAAACACACAGTAATTTTAAAAAGTAGGCTCAATATATATTGTGCATTAATTTCTAGATGACGAGAAAATATTTTATACGTTTATCGAATAGTATTTTTAAAAATGGTATCTAAATGTAAGTATATCTAAAAAATTCATGCCGATATTCAACTCAAAGGATAAAAAAAACTTTTAGAACCGGAAAGGTACGTTAATAGTTAAGAAAATATGATTGAAATGTCATTATCATGCACACAAAATTCCTAAGCTATACGAATGATTTTTCTAAAAAAAATGTCGCAAAAAAGAAAGAGTCTTAAATTCGGTATTCTACATGCCCCCCCCCCCTCATGTCCTGATACCCTTAATTTAGTGCGAGAGCACGTGTGCATAGTTATTTAAATAATTCGGCTGCAGCAATATATTACGGAGCTTGATATAAATACAAAGTCCTTGAGAATATATTATCACTTATTAAAATCAGAGAATATCGCTTAATGTTTCCATTTTTAAATAAGAAACTGTCATTATGAATGTTATTACCATTCAATGTCTGAACATTGCCTTTCGATGGTAACGGTAACGGCCAAAATTACGAGGTTCCTATTTAAAAATTTATATTAACCCTCTCATCATAATTAGTAAAAAAAATTTAGAATCATTACTTAATAATTTTTTTATAATTAGAGTTTGCTATCAACATAAGGATCAAGACAACAAAATCCTGGGTATTCGACAGAATAAGGGACTACCGAAACAACCTTGGAAAATAAAGTTACGAGAGTTCGCATTATCATTGGATGCTGTAGCCGTAAGCTAACAAGCATATGTAGCAATGGGCGGAGAGAAGATTAAGGGGTGGGACTTCAGTTTGAAGGCGAAACGGCTTTGAGAACAACATTACCTTCCGATCATTCCTCACATGGGCACGTTGTAAAAATTTAGAGAATGATGTGTCGTTTTAGAGAATGATTTGTCGAATGTTGTCATTGTCATTTTAATCACTTGACAATGGCTTAAGACTACAACATCCATCACCAATAGCTCTCATGTTGCTTCTTAGTGCGACTTTAATATAACTTCCTCAGACCCAATGTCAATTTTCTTTCAGAAATTTTAGAACAATTTGTATCAATTGGTTCTAAATACATGAAAAAGTACTGATAAAATGTTAAAAATATTATTTTAATTTTTGTTTTTGAGAAATTAAGTGTCTCCTGGAGGAGACATTGGGACAAAGTGACATCATCATGTTAATTTAAAATATTTTATTAATCTTAATTTAATGAGTAATTAATAATAGTTATCATAATAATGAGCATAATGTAAAATGAGATTATGTAAAATTTGAATCACAAAAAATTCCTGTCCGAACTGTTTGCACAAGAGCCCTTACTTTCTAAAATTTATCCCTCATTCGTTTTTTCTTTCTCTCTTCCTCTTGTACTATTAAATAGTTTATGAATTTTAAGTTGTTTCTCATTGAAAACTCATTATTTCCTAGAAATGTCTGCGAATACGGGAGTTATAGTTTTTTCTGCCCAATACATTCGATTTCTGTGAAATTTTAAATTAGACATAATTACATAGATCACTAATTATGTTTCATTTCATTTTTTGACAGATAGATTCTGTCCTGTATCCCTTAAATATCTATATTTGGTGAATTCACTTAGCAATTAAAGAATATCATTCCGAGCTGAAATATATGCCATAATTATTATTTTAAATCGATTGATTTTGATAGCCATTGATCCTATGTCTCCTACAAGCGACACTGCGTTCTAAATCAGAAGTGGGAAGATTTGAGTAAGAAATTAATAATGTTATATATAAACAGCAAGTTTAAGGAATTGAACTGTGTGTTTAATATTTTTTTATTAGACAAATAATAAAAATTATGAACACTTAGCGATGCTCATGCGTATAATTTTCTTTCTCTCGGAAAACACCATTTTCATTTTACCATGAATAAGCTATGAATAAAAAATGTTCACTAAAAATAATTTATTTCAATACTACCAAATATTAACAAGAAAATTAACTTATTTTGGGTACCAAAAATACCTTTTATTTAACTTGGTGGCATTTTTTGAAAGTGTTGTTTAGTGTCTCCTATAGGCGAAGCCAGGATTGAGGAGGATGAAACAGTCTCAATCTATCAGCCGAATATTTCCAGTCTCGTGCTGGCTTTTACGATCAATTAGTCACATCGTGAAAGATGTTGATTTGAACTGAGTGGATTCAATAATAAATTTTTTTAACACAACTGCTGCCTTTAAATGGAAATTGACATAAGTTAATGTACTGGATCAAACCGGAATGTAATGGAAACATTTATTATTATTATTAATAATTTTTAGCTACCCAAGGGGCTATTGTTTTAGTTGAACCAAAAATGCCATACATGACCATATTTCAAAAATTTATCTTGCTTTTGCGTATATTTTTGATTTTTTCTCTCACCAGTAATGAACTTAATTTTCAAAAATACGTCCTAATAAATTTCTCCTGAATTTTTATCGGATTGAAATAAAATATATGTAATATATGTCTGATACCTGCTTTCACCTTGAATGAGTTCAATTTTTAAAAATATGTAGTAATAAATTTCTCCCATTGTTTTTTTTTTTTTTTTTTTTGTATGGAAGCTAAACAAACATAAAAATTAAGAATTTTATTTACTTATCGATGAAATCATATGTAAACTGGAATCAAAATATGAAATAAATAAATAACATTCAGAATTTTATGTTGTGAGGCAGGCCTTTTTAGTCACCTAAGGGGCTATTATTTTAGGTGGGGTATTCTGGCTTAGCAGATCACTTCTCAATTTTTTATTGTTTGCTTCAATTTTAATTTCATTTAGCTTAAATACATTCAATTTAATAATTTATCGTTTGCTTTAAGTTAAATATCGGAAAAGTTTACTATTGTCCATTTCTCGATATTTCATGGTTTACTTTAATTCTTATTATTTAATTGAGTAATTTATTAATAATTAAAAAAAAAGCGCACTTTAGGTGGATAAATCTGTTCTTGGTAAAGCTTTGCATTGAACTTTTTAATTCTTTATTTTGATTTTTGTATTATCCCTTCCAATGTATTCCTCTCCATGATCCCTGTACTCATCGATGCGAATTTTTAATCGGACAAAGCCGTTTTCGAAGTCATTTTCTGAAAGCATATTCATGGTCTCCTTATTTTTTTTTTCTTTTACGTCTTGAACTGCATCAAATTTTGTTCCTCCTTCCTCATTGCACCTTAGGGAATAGAAAAAGCCACAAGAGGTAAGGTTGAGTGAAAAGAGTGAATGTTTCATCACAGGGATCTTCTGCTTGCTCAAAGTCTTCTTGACAGACAGTGCGGTTTGTTCTAGGGTGTGGTCCTGATAAAGAACCCATGATTTGTTTATCCACAATTCACGCAAAATCTGCTGAACAGATTCTTTTTCGATTCCCTCGGTATCAGCGACTGCTTGAATTCTCAACCCACGGTCTTTTTTGGTCAAAACACTGATTTTCTCCGGCGTTGACTTGGTAAGTCGCTTTAAAAGGGGATCATCATCAATATCTTCTCGTCCTGTATTAAACAATAGAAACCACTCAAAACCTTAGTGTGTGATAAACATTCATCACTTTATACTTCTTTTAACAAATAATAAGTTTTCTTTGTGGAATATTCTAATTTCAGAAGAAATTTCACATTCACGTGTCTTGCCCTTCTAAAATACTTCAGATGTATACGATGGAATGCAGATGCAAAGTGTGGTAAAAACGAAGGCCACGGCCCAACTAATGAATTTTTAGTCGACTCGGGGACGGGAATGAAAAGAGAAGTCACATTTTGCAGCCATGTACCATTTGATCTTGACATCTAATTGTAGGTCGATCTGTTCTGTTATTTTAGCTGCTAATTGTATATTCAATATTTGCGAATGATAATTGACAGTGTATACATTCCTTGAATTTTCAGGGGCATAATGAAATTGTTAGTTACTTTAATCGACACATCCATACCACATATATAAAATGTAAAAATCCATATTAAAATGTAATAAAGGAGTTGAAAGACTAGTCAAAAATAAAATCTGGACTTAACATTATTTGAAGAAGCAAAGTGTGTTCAACAACTTTCAGCAACAATGTTCAACAACTTTTAACAAAACAATATGTTTAGTGAAAAATACATAGATCATCCAACGTAGCATATCAAGTCATTATATTTATGCACAATATGTGCTTTTCATCTATGAAAAGGCTACAGCGGCCACTTATCCATGACCCCGGGTTCGTTTCAATGCAGTCGTGTGCTCAAGTTCTTGAAACGCATCGCATAGAGGGGTTGTCGCAATTTAAATCCTGTAAGAATCAAAGTCCTCAAGTTGACATACTGAAGAAGCTAGAAGATTTGAATACCTAATCAAGCGTCATCTTTTATAGTTAAGATATCTTTCACGAATAGCGGTCGTTTTACTTTAAAGTGAGACATCAATAAAGAATCAATGATCAATTATGAGAAACCTAATTCTTATTTTGTTCTTTAAACCATTTAAAAGTTAAATTTCAAGATAAAAACTTATAAATGTTTCTTTTTGATAAATTCTGGAATTCCTTTGGATGGTTTTACGAAATACACTGGACATTTGCTGTAAAAATAATAAATTAAACTATCGAAAATAAAAGGTATGTGCAATTAATAACATCACAGATAGCATATAATTACGAGCAGTAAAATAGGATGCAAAAGCGAAACGGTCAAGACAACAGTTTACCAAGCGTCAACCCCTCTCTCCACGAATGAAGGATTCAGAAAGAAAAAAAAAAGAAGTTTTAAATAAAAATACAGTTGACTCTTATGAAAAAGTATTCCTAGGGCTGGATTGCCTAATAAAGAAGCCATGAGTGATGATATCGTAATGACTTCTGAATGTATTATTTTTCTAAAGGAAATAGATACTAATTGTTATTCTCAGAATGAAGGTATGTTAAGATATTTAGTTATAAATTCATATTCCTCCTTATGTAGAAATAAGGAGAATTCCTGCCGATATTATATTTTACTGAGTAGTAAATTAACAAAATATATTATTCAAAGAATTGGGCCAATAATATATGACATGAAAATATAAAGTTTTTTATACGCTAACACTAATCAATCACGATATATATTTAGTATTTCCAACACACAGACACACACACACAGACACACACACACACACACACATATATATATATATATATATATATACATACATAGACTGTAGGGTGATGAGACTATATATCCTAAATCAACGATGGGGGTAATTCCATTTCCGGTTTCTGTTATGTTTTTGTAGAAATTCAATGATGATGCTTGCAGTAGTTTTACTTGTTTATTAAATGGAGAGATGAAGGATGAAAAATATATTTACAATAGAAGAGGACGAATGGACCAGTTCATCGGAGCAAAATAGATTGTTGCGTCATTTAACCCTTATCGGCGAAGGGTGTTGGAACGTTCTCTGGCATTCGAAGTTTACTTCCAACACGGGTAATGCGAAGGAGAACAGAAGTAGAATTTGGGGGAAAGTAGAGAGAACGAAAGGTCATCCAGTTTTGTTTTGGAATAGGTGGTACTGCATGAGCTATCATATGACTCTGGTTCGTGGTGCCATCTATCGAGTATCGGAGGAACTGGTTTTACAGTACATTGGAAAATAAAATTAATTCTTTAATAATTAGCTGGAAAATCCGACATGTATATATATATATATATATATATA
>BMAW01112947.1:0-11343 GCA_019974015.1 Nephila pilipes
ATATATATATATATATATATATATATATATATATATATATATAATAAGAGTCTCGATATTTATTCTAGTTTAGTGATTGTTCTAAGCCCTCTGAAAACAAATGCGAATATTTAAACTGTGACTAAGCATTTCTGAATTATAGTATCCTTCGTATATAAACACGTTTTATTTATCACATAACATATAATTATGTTGTAACATTTATATACTGATTTATGATTTAAACAGTTGTAATTTTGTATTTTGAACAACAGTGGTTTTTAAGTTTCGTTTGAAAATAAAATCAATTTAATCATAAGTTGATTATAATGTTATAAAAAGGAATCACATCAATATGTAAGTAATTCCAAGCCATGTGAAAAAAAAATATTCCATGTTCTGTTTCAAATTCAATTATTTTCTAGCAATAAGATTCTCCTTTTTTTTTTTTTTTTTTTTTTTTACTTTTTCGTGTATAAAGTAATATTTTTATTCAAAATCAATTTGTATTAATATGTATCAACATAAAATGAAGTGCTAAAATTAAAATTCTGACTATGTGAATAACAGACACATACCAAAATTTATGTTACTAATAATAAGTGTGATTTATAAAAAAAAAAAAATGTAAATAATTTTACTTTTAAAATTGTATTCTTAATGGAAATTATAACATAGGAAAAAAAACCATCATTTTCAGAAATAGAGAAACTTATGTTCGATAAATCTTGAATACAGCTTAACAATCCGTTTTGTTGCCTTGTCGTGCGAAAGTGATTCTTGTTTTTTCCAACTAGCATCAGAACCTTAGTTTTATTTTGTAATTCCTCTCAGCACAAGTATATTTTTAAAAAAATATTATTCATGTTCTTTTTAAAGTTAATTAATGTGATTAAATTGGGTAAATAAGCATTATACACGCTCAAATGTCAATTCGTTTTACATTATATGTTACCTATCTTACAAAGCTCATTGAATAATAAACATTTAACTTAGGGTTATAATGAATCAATGTGTTTGATTGGATAATAAATAAAAAAGTTTCATATATCGAATTAAAGGCTGGATAATATGCTTGTCTTTATAATATGATGAACATTTATAAGTGCTTTTACAACTTGAATTCTGTATAAATATAGTGTTTGTATAATGTATCCAATACAAAATAAATTATTATTTATTCTCAGTGAATTAATGTAGGAGCTCATGGCATGGAGTAAAATTTGAATATTTAGCATCAAACATTTAAATTTTTTGCTAATTTGGCTCTAAAATACACATTAAATTTGTGTTTAAATTAAAACTATGTTCTTTAAGAAAAGTATATTCTTAAATATCTTATTCCTGTCATGAAGCATCTGAAATTTACTTCAATTCGTTAAGAATTACTCAAAAGAAAAACTATTTTTGCCAATATTTTATTCCATGTGTATAATTTCATCGCTATATAGTACTATTGGAAGTAAAAATTATTGTGCAACAATTCTTCGAAATAGATAAAAATTAAACATCTTAAAACAAAAAGATGTAAAAATTTATAGTTTCTCAGTCAAATAAGAAACTATTTAAGTTATGTTAACTTACTCTTATGAAGTAAAAAAAGAAATAGAATTATTCTCGAACATCATTCTGTGTAGTCATCTATAAATACAGTGTAGCAAAGTGACTTAAAATTCTTACAATTTCTCAACACTGCTTTTTAAATACTATAGAGTTATTCTATGAAAAATATTAAACATAGCTTGCACACTTGCCTTTATTTACATTTTTTCAAACTAAAATAAAAATAATCCAAAAAATCATTATTTGTACTGCTTTTGCATAAAATAAAAGGAACAGACATGCAATGGTATATATTTTTTGACAAATATCGTTAGCATCGTGCACAAATATTTACATAAATGCAAATAATTTTTAACATGGATCTATAATATTTCTTAAAAAGTTATTAAATCTTATATATTTTCAAGAATTGAATTTGCCAAATAAGTCACTAATTATATGATTACAATGTGTAACATTACGAATATATTCAATACACAAATAAAAATATAAAATCAATAGACAAATATAAAATTACTTTCAAAACTGTTCAACAACAATTCTTAAGATATAATAGAAACTTTCTGAAGGTATTGCAATACAACACATTTCAAATAAGAAATGCTTTAAAATTATATAAGTACTTTTGCGTTAATTAGTCATTCAAATTTAAAAATTCTCAAAGTATAAACTAAAAAATATTACCAGATAATTTAAACAAATGATAAAAATATAACTAACATATTAAATATACATCTATATATATAAACATTCCTCAAACTATCTTATTGAATTAAATTTTAAAGAACAGTAGTAAAGAAACATTTTTTTCAAATATTAGAAAACTACAGTTAAATTAGTATGTTCTCATAATTATAAAAATTATCTGTGTGTGAACCGAATAAATTTGAAGCCATGATCTTAGCTTGTTGATAAAAAAAAATGATTCAATACATTTATGCTACAGCATCCAAAATAAAGATTTAAGTAATTATTTTGAAACAGAAAGACATAAAATAAATGTTTAGTAATTTCTGATTCAGTTATAAAGTAGTATTTACATTATAAAATATAAGTTGCATTAGCTTATGTAACATAATAACCTTCACAAACGCAGTGCTGAATAAGCGAATATAAGACTTGAATACATCGGTGGGTAGCACATAGATATCACGATATCATGACGGTACATTAATTATTGAGCAATCGATGAAATTGTCTTAATTTTATTCATCGTAAGAGCTGAAATATATGAAACCTAAATCTGTTCACAAAAACACACATAACTGAAAACTTATGAAAAATCGTTTACTGCGTAAGCATGATTAATACAACCCAGCTTTTAACCCCAAATTTCCTAACCTGAGTTGATGTTAGAGAATGAACATCTGATGGTGACACGATCTTTCTGGTAAACCTTGGATTTCCTCCTTTGACTTTCGGTCTAGTTAACGGTGAATATGGCGGTAAATCAACCATAAAAGAAAAAAAAAGACAAATTCATTTGTAGCAAAGTAAATAAACGCAATCTATGAAAAAAAAATCTATTCAGAATTTGCACACATAAAAAATATTTTTTATCTTAAAAGTGCTTTTAAAATCATGCCTCCAAAAGCGAGCAAAGGGATGTTCTCATGCCTTCTTTCCAATATGGTGCAATAATGCTTTTATCAAGAAACTCTTAAGCGCCAAACTACATTGCTGATTGATTCATTTTACGAAACTAAAATAAAATTTATTCAAATCTACTTATTGTACCAAATAATCCTTAAATAATTTTTGAAGTTTATAAACCAACAATGCTAAATAATCTAAGAATTTTAGGAAATGAAATGAAATTTATAATAAAAATGTATCTCCTTGCAGTGTCAAATTTTGTAATAAAAAAAAAAAAAAAGTTTTAAAAAACAAATTAGTAAAATATTGTGCATACGAGTATTAAAAAGTATCAAGTACTAATATAAAATGGGAACCTGCTTACAAAAATAAATAATACGTAAACCTATAAAAGCTCACGCATATTACTATGACTATATTAAAGAAAGACTATATTAAAGACAAAGGAAAATAATAAATAAATAATAAGCAATTATATACATATATATATATAATTAGAATATTCAGTCTTTGCACAAGTAATATGAAATTACTTTATTTTGAAAATTTAGAGGCACATTAACTAACTTCAGATTTCTAAATAAATAGTTATATAATATGCTTCTATATTTTATTACAAAAACTTTCGCGTGTGGGTGTACACGAGGGAAATCACTCGTATACACCCACACACGAACACAGAGGATCATGGCAAATGGTGTAACGGTGATCATGGCTTTATTCACAAATATTTAGGATAAGACGAACACAGGTTTACAAAATTTGGATATATTAACAGCACAAATAGGAATCCCAGCATTTGCTCAGATGAAGGACACAACGCGAAAAAATGCAGCACTTGTAATAACAGCCACAGTCTTTTAATAACGTTCAGTTCACTAGCTTAATAGTTCGATCTACGGACGGGTCTCCACGATAATAAATACTTTGTATGGTGTACTAAAGTATGCGACAGTTTAAAGGCTGCTTCTCAGCAGATTTGCTCGACCGCGCTACCAACATTTTCTCTGTAGATTTAATAAGTCAATTCCGAGTGATCGTAATCGATTACCCTCCGGTTTCGCATTTCTTCTATTTATAGCCACTCCAACCAGGTGTGACTTCTAGTTACAAACACCTAGTTCTAACACCTTATTGAGCTCGTTACTTTGTACCTACTGAGAACAAGTTTACTTTTGTACCCATGTAACCTCATATATATATATATATACATATATATAGAAAGCAGGAGAGAGAAGAGTTATATATATATATATATATATATATATATTATTTTATATATATGAGTTATAGAAAGTTATATATAAGAAAGAGTTATATATATACATATATATAGCAGTTATATAGTATAAGTTATATACATATACATATACATATATATACATATATATATTATTATATTACATTAATATTATTAATATTATTATTATTATTATTATTATTATTATTATGATATGGTAAGCCATTATTACATGGCTATTGGTTGATATTACATATTATTATTATTATATTATTGTTATTATTGGTTGTATTATTATTATTATTGGTTATTGTTATTATTATTATTATTATATTATTATTATTATTGTTATTATTATTAGAAATATAATATTATTATTATTGTTATTATTATTGTTGTTATTATTGAATATTATTATAGAGTTAATATTATTATTATTATTGAATATTATTGTTATTATTATTGAGTTATACATATGTTATTACACATATTGTTGTTACATTATTATTATTGGTTGGTTGGTTATTATTGGCTATTATTACATATTATTATTATTATATATTATTAATATTATTGGGTTGGTTGGCAGTGTTGGAGTTATTATATTGTTGTTGTTATTGTTGGTTGGTATTAATATTGGTTGTCATTGGCTATTGGTTATTGGTTATTATTATTATTACGCCGCCATTACATTATTATTATGCTGATATATTATTGTGCTGATATTGATATTATTGGTTATTGGTTATTGAAGACATATTGTTGGCTAATATTGGTCATTATTATTATTGTTGTTATTGGTTATTATTATTATTATTATTGCCACATGTCATTGGCTATTATTATTACGTACGTACGTACGTACGCATTACGAACCCCCACCTGGCTACATATATTATGCTGCATGTATGTATATTAACCTCCTCTCCTCTCCTCCCTCTCCTTTATATATATACATATACATATGTGTGTGTGTGTGTGTGTGTGTGTGTGTGTGTGTGTGTGTGTGTGTGTGTGTGTGTGTGTGTGCGTGCGTGTGTGTGTGTGTGTGTGTGTGTGTGTGTGTGTGTGTGTGTAATTTGAAGCTGATCTGCATTTGTTTGTATTTCTTCTAATCCTTATAAAGTTGCTAGGTCCAGTCTTTTAGGCACGGTTTTTCTTTTTATCTTATCCATAGTGAATGTAGAGTTCACATCGATAGAATAACTATATAGATAGCATCACTGTCGTACCACTCTTTGTAAAATCATATACAGCAAGCATTCACTTTCTTTTTCACCCTCTTCCTTCCTTTCCAGTCCAGAATACAGCTCTAAACAAAATTGCCTTGACTCCATCTTCTTAACTCTGGCTTTTGTGACATCTGACCCAACCCCACCCCACCAGCGTGGCGTAGAAAGCATTCAGCACAACGTGCGCACAGTCTCAAAATGCTCAAGCTTAGAATTTTATTTATAACTAATACCTTGTAGGATCCCTTCGTTAGTAAAATTGCTCTGGAACCTCCTTGCATCGTGACTAAATTTGATGTCAATGAACAATTAACACCAGGAATTGTTGTCCTTTCTTGATTAAAAGTGTTTTGAAGTCATGTACTTTGAATCGACCTGATCACACAATTTGTCTCCTTTATGTGTACTGGAAATGTTTTCTGATGATGACTGAGGAGGTAAATCAATAAATTAGCAGCAGTTTATATATGTAACAATTATAGCTATTTAGATCTGTATGTTTGGGATCATTGTCTATGCTCACACAAACATAAAGAGCATATGCAACTCATTTTTGTCGAACATACTGAACTGTAAAATTTATTTATCAAAATGTCTATATAAAGCTGTAGTTCATTATTGCTTCAATTGGAAATTAAATTGCCAACTCTTAAGCGTTTTCATACAACCCAGATGTTTCCTCTATTCTCTCTATTCCATGTTCACAGCCAGAAGTAAATTCTTTGAATGTATTTCGTGTCTCATTTTCTCCACACCACCCCTTTACTGTAATGATCAAATGTTAAATTTAAGTTCGTCAGAAAATAACAATTGTTTTTCTGAACTCTGGATTTTCGTTTCACGTTTATTGGAAGCGAAGTATGACCTGAAATAACCTGATTCTTCTCATTCACTTCTGAAACACAGCCTCGAAACTTGATTGCTTACAACATTTCGAACTGTACTCCTACCGATACGACAATTCCTTTGGTTATTTTTAACTCTGAATCTTAGAACATTTCTTTAAAATTTTCACGAGTGGGCGAGAAAATGTTCTGTCGACAAAGGGTAAGTAAAATTGGATTGTTTATTAACGTCGCTCTGTTACCACGCGAGTTATTGGTGACGGACATCGTAATTTGAACGTCGATCAAGTGATGAGAACGACACCTCAGCTGGCTCCATAATGTAATGGTTTTCTTCTATCGTCTTTTTATTAGGATCAGTCATCAGCTAACGCCTCTCCCTCTCCAAACTTCTAAATCGTTCTAAAGGAATAGAACTTACTTAGAACCTTGATGAATGATTTTTCGCTATGTTCAGTTATATATTATGTTAATATCCAGTTATATATTATATGCTTATACTCAGTTATGTTAATATTCAGTTACATATTATATGTTTATACTCAGTTATGTTGATATTCAGTTATATATTATATGTTTATACTCAGTTATGTTTATATCCAGTTATGTTATGTTATATATTAAGTTATATGTTATAAAAATAGATTCTTAGTTCCCGCCGCCTTTGGATTGGTCTCTGTTTTCTATGTTTGCTAAAAGGAATCCTGATCTAAGCGTATATTTAATAACCTTTTTAATAGAAGTATGCTAATATGGACATAATTAACATTTCAAAATGTTTTATTACATGTAAAACAATATCTATTACAACACATGAACATAATTTAGCATTAACGGAACTTTTGAACCTGTTTAGAATTCGCCAGTCTTTTAATGTTTGATGTTAAATTTGTTACTGAGAACAGCAGATAATTCTTCAAATTTTACTAAGTTAAATTAAATAAGACTTTTCTTTGCTTTTAAATAATTTTAATGATTAAAATGCTTGTTTACATGTGTATGTCTTTCTAAAGAGACATATATTATTTTTTGCAAATTTTATTAGCTCTGGGTAATATTCTCATGGTAATGAATGCCAAAAATTAATTACGTCAGAAGCATTTAGATCTGAAAAAAGCTCATTAAATTTTATTCCCTTGCAATATCTTGAATTTTTCAATATATTTGATCAAATGGCTAATATTCGCAGCACATTCACCCTGCTCTTTCAAAGCACGGAGATTAACTCGAATCCTTATTTTCTAACTGAGAGACGAACAGTTTTAAGTTCATTATAAAAATGAACTGATGCTATTTACTAAGCTAGAAAATATGCATAATTCATTCTTGCATTTTAGTTTTAAATTTAGACCATTGAGGTGGCTAATAATATCAATTAAAAATACCAAGTCAAATATCCAGTTGTCAAATAACAGGGATTTTACATCAAGGAGTTCATTTTTCTGTTCTAAAAATTAAAAACATCATTTTTCAATTTTCAAAATCTACTAAGAACCTGCCATCTAAAAAGCCAGTACACTTCACATTGAAGGTTAATATCAGCATATTCCAAATCTAACAATTCACAATTGAATTCTCTTTTGTTTAATTTTATTCGCATTGTTCTAATTTTATTCGCATATTTCACAACCGATAACAATAACATGTTGTATATTTAAAGTCTTAGCACATAGTGCCTCTTGCAGTACAATATTTTAAAGTTTTAGTATAGAAAAGTTTAAGAAATTTCCAATAAAAGTTCAGTGCCTTTGACTTTTCCTATCATTGATGGCGCACTGTCAATATACACATTAGTGAATTTCCAACAATCTACTTTCAGGTTTTCTACGCATGATTTTACTTTCTCAAATATGTCTTAGTCTTTTATTTGCTATGTTAAGATTCCAGACGAGAAAGTTTTTCAAAGACATTAAAATTATCATCAATTCTTCTTATAAAAATGTTTAACTGTGCAACTTCAAACAAGAATGGTCGTCTTCCAATTACTGGGATACATCCTCAGAGGGTTCCTCGGCATGTCTCATAACAGCTTTGCCTTGATATAGCTTTTTATTCTATACCTTTATAATCAAAATAGCGTACTAATAATTTTTGCTTCATTAGAAAAAGTTTCTTTTTTTTTGCCATTGCTAAAGCTGTTTCGTATGATGCTTCTGTCATTGCTAAGTCTTCCCAACTTACTTTAGCAAATATATTTTATCTTCTGATTTATTCATTTTTCTTAGTCACAGATTCTTTTCGAAACCCAGACCTAAGAGCAAACATCATTTCTTCTTTTATGCTGATAACACATGGATCAATACGTCCCGAGACTAACATTGAAAACAACATTTTTTTTGCAAATTTTTTTTTTATTCATCAACATAACACCTTTTGTTAATCACCTTTTAGGGTGATACAATCGTTCCAACGCTTTTCCAAATCTTTTTTTTTTTTTCTTTTTTTCGCAAGAAATCTTTTTTGTTGCGAGTAAATAGCGATAAACAGCTTTCTGAATCATCGACTCGTTGCTGTTTTTGTTCCATCGAAAGCAATCGCGGCACCCACTTGGAAAAAACCTTTTTCATGCTCAATTTTTCATGAAGGATAGTAAATACACTTCCATATGATATCTGTGTCATCTCAGCAATCTCACGGAGCTTCACTTTACGATCTTTCATTATAATTTTTGTCACTTCACTCACATTTTCCGGTGTGACGGCTTCCACAGGTCTACCCGAGCGTTCCGCGTCATTTGTGTCGGTACGACCACGTTTAAACTCGGCAAACCACCGACAAATCGTTGCTTTTGATGGACAAGAGTCCGGGTAACATTTTTCAATCCATTGTTTCGCTTGCACGGTGTTTTTACCCATTAAAAAACAATGTTTTATCAGAACACGAAATTCGGTTTTTTCCATTTTTTAAACAAACTACAAAACGACTTTACTCCAACCTCGATAACTCAGCTGTTTCTGGTCCGATCGACTTAAAATTTTGACACGTTTCAAGCAAAGGTTAGTACTCTAGAAAGACCTGGTTACTGGTTTACTACGAGTGCCTCTCTAGGTTAGTCTCGGGAGTTATTGATTGATGTGTTACTGTATAATGCTGTGTTTTATAGTGTCTACTAAGATCTTGTCTTCTGTTATGTAAAAAAATAATTTCACAAAAAAATGCAAAATGGTTTTTCAGAGAAATTTGCAATAAGTAATAATTCATTTTCCACTGTTAAGTAAATTCAAGCCTGGTGTCTCTTTCTGCACTTCTTTTGCTCGTTTTATTTTGTACTGTAATAGACAAAAGGGAAGAAAACGAAGAAAAGTTCAAAACTCTGAAAAGTGATGAAAATGAACAAATAGATCGTAGTTACGTACACCATATCAGACACATAATAATGAAAAATAAAACCAAGCACTCACAAAACGCTCTCGGAGGAACTGCTTCAAATCTCGACACCATGAGGGCTCACTCAGATCTGACTGAAGCGCCACTTGTAATCATCCAAGGCGCCACGTTTGACATATGTGCTTTGATCTACACTATATTTTTATTATAATCAATTAAAAATACTAAAATTGATGTTTACAAAATAAAGTGCTTATCGCAATCACATTTTCTTTGCAAATGCAACATTTTGAATATACTTCTCAAGCTAAAAAATTATTGCAATGTTCTCGGACATGTTGTCCTAGTCGAACATTTGGTAGATATCTTTGAATTTATCTTGTCCATGCCTCTTCCGAAACCTCGGGATATAATCGTTTGATTTGGTTGGATAGCCGAATGTAATAAGCTTAACTATTGGGAGTTAAGCTCTCCAACCGGAGCAGGAATTGACACCTGCAGAACTGGACATCTGATGTGGGTGCACTCATGGTTCTCATGAGAATTGAACTCTAAAAGGTCAAAGTTCATGAGAAACAGAAATGTTGCTTACCCTTTCTCATGAGTCCAGCTGATTATAATTTTTTAATCTTGTCCTTCAAACTGACTTTTAAAATATTCGAATACGACATTTTTTCATTATTTCTTCTATAGATACAAGTTTTCCAGTCTCAAGAAAACTTGGAGCACTTTTACTCCCCAGACTATTACCTATCAATCACTTTGATTCGTGGATGGAATTACATTCTTTGGATGGAGAAAACAGTATTTGTCTTCCTCGAATCTCTTTGACCTCTATGACTGCCAAAAAATATCAAACTAGCCAATCCGTCACTTCAAAATGTGTTCCTTTTCAAATTTTAGTTATCCTGCCTCAGTTTTCGTTAGGAATGAAAAACGTTTTCTGTATTTTTCTGCCATTGAACCGCTTCTTTTCTAGGAATTTTATTTACAGTTTCAGCACAGATTTGCACAAAGCTGTAGACGCATAGAAAGCGCTTTTTGTAGCACTCCTTTCAGTGTCAAATTTTACTTCACGTAAGATATTTCTTCCTGCAAATGAATTCAAAATTCGCATACTGTCTCTTTCCCAGCTTTATTATTAATGTACCGTCAGATATGAAATTATTTTACGATTTTTAAAGGAATTCACAATACAGGGAGTTTCATTATACAATTGTTGTCTCCTTCAAAAATTCGATTTTCCTCCAAAAATATCAAAATGATATTACAGCGTTTGATATCTAGTAGTGAAATTATATATATATATGGCCCTATGACATGGGGCATTGCCATCCATGTTTGATGTTCACGAAAGGCTGCTAGTTGGCTCCAAGTATCTTAACATAACCATTTACAAGGAATGATTGGATCAATTTGGCTAGAGAACTCAGTCCATGCCTCGTATAAACAACCCACGCCAGATTAGGGCTACATTCAGGTTGCTCATCCTTTTGTTGACAACTTTGGTCTAAGGACTCATGGGGTCTGCATCACTTTATAACCTTGCCATCAAATCTTA
>BMAW01112949.1:0-13736 GCA_019974015.1 Nephila pilipes
GAAAGCTGTTTATCGCTATTTACTCGCAACAAAAAAGATTTCTTGCGAAAAAAAAAATTGAGGGGGGGGGAAAGATTTGGAAAAGCGTTGGAACGATTGTATCACCCTAAAAGGGGATTAACAAAAGGTGTTATGTTGATGAATAAAAAAAAATTTTGCAAAAAAAATGTTGTTTTCAATGTTAGTCTCGGGAGTTATTGATTGATGTGTTAGGTATATTGGGAAGCAAATCCAAGTGCTTTGTTATCTGAAAATTTATTTGAAGATTGGTTTTTAAATTATTTTGTGCCAAACATTTAAAAATTTTTAAGGCAGAAAAATTTCAGCTTCAAGGCACTGTTACTATTAGATAATGCTCCATGTCACTCACGAGATTTGAGTTATCTCAGTTCCTATCATCTAACAGTACTTCTTCACTCCCATCATTGGATCACGGTGTTATTTATACCTCTATAACTTATATTATATAAAAATAGCATTACAGTGAATTTTAGATGTAACCAATTTGAAATTTAATATTGTAGTGGAAGCTTGGAAACAATTTTCAACTAAGCATTGTATCAAATCATGTCTTAGTCACTGGAAAAACTAAAATCATCAATATTTAATGCATATTAGAAGATGTGACCATCTTAATTTGAAAAAGAAAAACATGCTTGAATCATCAGAAAATAAAATCTGTCTTATATTAGAACTTTCTAAATTGATTTGAGGCAAAGGTTTTGTAAATGTTACTGAGGATCTTTTATTTAGATTAATTTGTGGAAGGAGAAGTTGACAAAGCAGATTTGATGAAAATGGCATCTGAAGTTGTAAATCAAATAGATTCTGAGGCGAATAGCATCTACGAAGATTGTGAAGTTAATAATTTAACATTAAAAAGAATTACAGGGCCTAATCTGAGATAAAAATCTTGAATCATTTTTTTTAATGTAGACCTTTTCACTGAAAGAAGCCAAAAATTCAAAAGAGCTACAAAATTGTCTATTCCATACCATGAAATCTACATTGACCATGTGAGAACCAACTAACAAATAAAAAGTTTAGATTTTTTTAAGCGGATAGAAGGTGCTAATAAATGTAAATAAAGAAAAATTCTCTGAACGTGAAGATGATATTGTTCAACCGAAAAAGTTATTGTTTGATTGTATTTATTAAATTATGGTCACATTAAATGAAAATAATAATTTTTGTTTCTTTTTATTTTGTGTTTTACATGCAATTATGTTTTTAATAAAAATTATGTTACTCATATGGAATTAAAAAAATGATTGTTTTTCATTAGTTTTCACAACTCCTCTTTTTTTGTACTGGCTCTGTGTTTCATGTAATACAATTTCACACAGCTTAGAATTTCCTTGGAATTTAAGTACCTTGTTATAGGAAGGTTACCTGTGGTAAGGAATTTAAGATATACTTAGTTACATATTTACATCCTTCATATATTAAGATTTGCCTACTAAGTATTACATTTACATGTATCATCTTAATGATGTCCATATTGATTGTAGAGATATGTAGATCCTGTAGATATATTAGTTACTAGTAACCTTGATGAAATTATGAAGAATCCTTTATTAAAGCTATTGATGTTCAGAATACTGTATTACTGTCTTGTAAGAATTGAATGAATTTGAAAAAGTATTAAAAGCTTAAATATGTTGTCATATTAAGTGATTCAAAATGCGAATCCTCTAAAATGTTATATTGTTTGATTAAAGACAAAATACTTACATAAAATATCATTATGTTATACACTCTTTTTCCAAGTTTTATATCAATTTATTTGTTGTACAATTTTATCTTTTAATACGACTTGAGAAATGTTCTGTTTAAATAATTAAAAACTTTGAACTTTTATTTATCTCAACCTGATATTGTATAATTAAATTAATTTCATTATTTTTTTTAATTAAATCAATCTTTTTGAGTGAATAATATTGAAAGCATTTGTTTATACAAGGATTATGTTACTTTAAGAGTTTTCTTTTATAAGTGACAAAAAATTATTTCAGGAACTTTTACTTAGTAATAAACTATTGAATAGATTTTAATGACTAACTTTTATATGTTCTAAGATCATATTAGCCTTATTTATAGAGAATTGGCCAATAGATTTTAAGTTCAAAGCTAATTCTCACCTAAGATTTACTTGTGGGATAGCAGACTGTTTGATTGCAATTAAATATTCAAAGTTCTCACAAAGTGTTGTGCAATTTAGATGAGTGAAATATATTGCTCAAGTTTTATCATTATTAGACCATAGTTCTGAAAGATGAAGTTCATTATTTGTAACAAGCTGTGTAAATCTAATGCAGCAATTTTCTATCATTTTGTCATAGTACTCTGTTGCAAGAGAATTGTGCAACATCTTAAAAACATAAATAACAAATAATAAATTCTTTGTTATTATTAATATATAAATAACAGGAATATCTTTTTTAAATAACAGGAATATCTTTTTTAAATAACAGGAATATCTTTTTGAATTTCTTAAATTCATAATTGAGGAAATAATTTATAATTTGTATTTATAGAAATTATATACTTTAAAGTGTGGAATGCTGCGAAGAAACTTCAAAATCCCTGATTTAATGTAACGTTTATTAAAGATTTAAACTGAGTTTTTGTCGTATTATGTAATGTAAATAATTAAATCATCAGATAAGTAAATCTTAACCATTATGTTAAATTTTAACATTTATAAAAAAAATACAAATTTGTTTAGTAATTGATTTATGTTCTAGTTTTTTAATTCAAGGAATAAAATTTTAGGATATGAGTCAGAGTACAAGTACTTCTTCAGGATTAGGTTATAAACATAGTACACTTCAAGACACTTTTAGAATTGTTAGTGAGCAATCAACATCAAGACCTGGATGTGTGATAGAATTAGATTCCATTTCTGATGCAACACATGTAAGTTAGTTTAATCTGTTAAATTATATTAGAGATTAATTTTTTATTCTTAAATCTTTTATAGATTTGATATAATTGTTGATTATATTTTAATGGTCAAATTTATTCGATGCATGTCACAAGATATTTCAGAAAGATACGTATAGCAGTGGATGTAATTAATTGAAAATAGCTTAACCTCATGTATTAAGTGTATTGAATTGTAACTAATAACAGATTCAAATTTAGTTTGAATTTTCAACACACTGACATAATCCCCCTCCCCTTTTTAAGTCTTTTATTTCCTGAACATGCTTTGATATATGTTTGCCATATTAACTATTTTCTATTTAAATTGTATGTCCATTAGTCTCTCTCTCTAGACCTGGATAGTCAAGTGAATTAGAACTTCACATTGACTTATTTTCTTTAATTAATTAAAAAGTTATTAAATATATAACCATTTTGGTAATTTTTTGATTAATTAAATATAAAGAGTTGAGGTGAGGTTCTAATTTACTTGTTTATTTCACTTTCGCTGAGAGAAAGAATCCATACTGTATTCCCTAGACCTGGAGATATAATTCCACCATCTGACATACAGAACAAGCACACAGATGAGCCACAAGAGAGAATTTTCTCTTACTTTGAGTTTTATTGTAGGGATTTTCGTAATAAATCATGTGTGTGGTATAGGTGCAGGGGCTCTTAAGAACTTCGGCTGCAGACCGAAAGTCTAGTAGGGATCATCCCTACATGTCTGAAGCTGTGGGATCTGCATATTTAGCGAATTTATAAGAAAGTGCGATTGCTTAAATTAAGTTAAAAAGGAATTATATGAGGAAATAAGAATGAACACATAAAACATTAAATCATTACACACTCACACATATATATAGTTAAATATTTACTATTTTGAGAGAACTGGTACAGGATTTGTGGTACATTTTGCAATTTTTATATTTTAGAGGATTTATCTGTTTCTATTACTAATTATTTTGTTAAAAACTGAAGTTTTTCAATACTGTGCTCTATTTAATTCTTTTAATTTTAGTATTTGGTATGATTTATTTTTTAGGATTGGCAGAATACTCAATTATTGCATGTTTTTCAAGAACAACTAATTTCTAGTTCTCCTCAAGGAAAAAATTTGAGGGAAGCTAGCAACATTAGTTTGGTTCAGCCTGATCTTCAAGCAATAGTTGATTTACGACATAGTTCAGTATTTGAAGAGCCTTTTTATCTTGTAATTTTAGAAAAGCAGGAAGATAAATCTGTTCTTCATATGTGGAAAATTGTAATAGCATCACCTTTTGGAGCTGAAGGTAATTTGTCAAAAAAAAAAAAAAAATTGTAATATATTTTTAAATGAATAATTTGAATGTAATACATTCTGATGTGAAGGGAGAAATATTTTATTTTTTTTAAAAACATTCTTAAAATTTTTTAATGTTATTACGTTTTAGTATATGAATAATGAAGTGTTTGTTAAGAATAAAGAAATGTGCAAGTACAATTTTTCTAATGTATTGACTTAAATTTGGTTTACTTCTGATAGATATATTTTTTGTTTATGGCAAATTTTTTGTTACAAACTTTCAATTAAATATATACCTTTACTTGCATGTTCTGATCAATTTTATACCTTTTTTTTTTAGCTATAACTCATCTTTTTGAAAAAAATCAATCTAGCAATAATTGTATTATTTTGATTACAAGAATTTTTATATGAACATTTTTTAATAATACCAGGCAATTTAAAAAAGTAGTAGTGTTTTACAATAATTTTACATTGATTTCCCCCCCTAATCCTTCCAACTAGATCATGAACAGAACAGTTTTGCTTATGTTCCTGACAGCAATATAGTTCAAGAAAGTGATCATTCCAATCAGTCCTCAAGAAGCATGACTCCTGATCATAATCATGATGCATCTTATCCATTATCACAAGTGTCTCCTCTTCGAATTAGTACTAAGAAGGTTTTAAAATTTTTTTGTGAATATAATAACTTATAAGTCTTTGAAAAGCAGGTTTTATTTATATATTCTATTTCTATGAATGCTAATATTCTTCATTTGAACATTTGTTTGTAAATTTTTTTAAAAAAACTAATTGAACCAAATAGAAATTTTCTATCATTCAATTAAAAGTTATGTATGAATCTAATCTTTATATTTTTATAATATTTATGAATTCAAAGTAATTTTCCCAAAGATCTAAAATATACATTTTTTTTATTTCATGTATTATTAAATTATCAGATTTATCTGTACAGTCAAGTATTATAATGTATGATAAACAGTGTATATATATATATTTGAAGTAAAATTAATGTCTCCAACAAAACCAATTAAAATTCTGTTTGCTTTACAAAGAGGCATTTGGAAAAGTTCCCTTGGTTTTTAATATAAAACATTTTAACAGTTAAAAAGTTTATTATATGAAAATTCTAGAATTATACTCTATAACAAATTAAACGACACCAAGAAGGAGTTGCCCGATTGTAGATTGTAATGAAATTTTATATGCAAAGACATTTGGATCGAACATGCAAATGATTAACATTTGGTGTCCAATGAATGAATAGCAGGATCTACTGTGCATTGGAACTGCGCACTCAGCAGGTATATATAAGAAGCAATTCTCAATCTGATGGTCAAATTTTCTATTTCGATTTAGGATACCTTTCAACAATAGAAAAAAATGCCTCACCTCTAGTTTCGAGCTCATTACAAGCAACTGTCAGAGTTTGAAAGAAGTCATATCAATGGATTGAAAGAGGCAGGTTGGGAAAATCGGAGAGTCAGTCATTATAAGGGTCAAAGTGATGCAGCAATTAGAAGATGCTGGCAAGAATGGGTGGACAATGGCAGATTTCAGCGTCATGATAGTAGTGGTCAACCTAGGGCCACAGTAGATTGGGAGGACAGAGGGATTATCAAATGAGCTATCTCAGAGACTGATTCATCTTTATCAATCATCATATGTGTGACCCGCACATGAGTGTCCACCATGACCATTAATAGGCGGCCAATAGAGTGAAATCTATGCTCTTACCGACCGCTACATCACCTGCCACTCATGCCTGCTCAGTGTCGAGCCAGATTACAGTGGTGTTTGGTTCGATCAGGTGGGAATGATGCTGACTGGGGACTTTTGTCTTTAGTGACAATCCGGCTTCCAACTGTGTCCTGTTGGTCATCAAATATGTGTCTGGAGATGCTGAGGGCAGTGTGCCGATTCTGCTTTCACGATTGCACGCCACTCAGACCCTCAACTAGAAGTTATGATCTGGGGTGCCATTTCCCTTGATAGCCTGACCCCTTTGGTCATCATTAGAGGCACACTTGCAGCACAGCTGTACGTCCACAACATTTTGAGACCTGTTTTGCTACTGTTCCTTTTACAGTACCCTGGCCTTATTTTTCAGCAAGGTAATACCAGACCATATACGGCACATGTGTCTATGAACTGTCTTGCAGCTTGTCAAACACTTCTGTGATCAGCCAGATCTCTCCAATAGAGCATGTCTGGGGTATGATGGGAAGGCAACTGCATCTACAAGGGAATTTTGATGACCTAGTCCGACAATTGGAGCAAATTTGTCAAGAAATACTGCAGGAGACTAGGTAGCTTTATCACTCTATACCACATCGTGTGGCAGCTTGCATCCAGGCTAGGTTGGCGTGGTGTGGATGTTAGGAGAGGAGGGTGCCAGCTCAGGTGTCGTCCTCGTCACTTGACCGTGGTTCAAAATTACGAGGTTACTCGCCAATAGCCCTCGTGTTGCTTCTAGTGCGACGTTAATAAAAAACTAGACTAAACTGCATCCTGACTAGAGGCAGGTCAACACCTTATTGAGTTCGTTACTTTGTAACTATGTAACTCTGAAATAAATCATTCAATTTTTCTGAAATTTTAATAATTTTCTATTCTGTACATAATTTTCTTATCTGCCAATTTTTGTCTCCATCAGACAACTCTTTCTTGATGCATTTTTTTTTTTTGTTATAAAGTGTAATTTCTCTTGCAATGAGTGAATGTTCTTAGTAGATATTTTTTTCATAACTCTATATATAGTATTATTTTTAGTGAATAATATAATTTTGTACAGGTTTGTGCTCAAATAATGCCTTTGCCTGAGGACGTTGAAATTGTGCATGCAACTCCTGCAGCAGGTCACCTTAGCTCTTCAAATATATATCCTGCTTGTTTTGCTCCATATCTCATTTGCACTGCTTGTTCAGACTACTCAGTTAGGTAAAAAATTAATTTTGTAATATTTAAACTATAAATTTAATTTTATATATATACACAAGCACACACAGATTATATAAATATATATCAAACATCTAATATGGGAGTTAACTAGTTTATTGATGCATTTTTTCCCCTTAGCTACCCTGTGTAAGAACTTTGATTTCTCCATAATATCTGAAGAATTGAAATATGAACACACAAATTAATGAATAGCATTATGAAAATGAATATTATAATAAAAAAAAGCCAGTATAATAGGTGGTATACAAATATGAAGGAAAGTGGTTTGTTACTTGATGAAAAAACTTAAATATAGCTAACGTAATTGAAAATAATGAAAATTGTGTTATTAATTTGTTGTCTATTTCCAAGAAAATGAATAATTATTGTTGTGTAGAGTCGAATAAAATTTAAGATTTTAAATTTACATCTTGCTTTAATTCTACAATTAATAATTTTCTTGATGTAGATATCTATGATTTAGGTGATTATTCAAATTATATTGATTAAGCATTTGCAAAAGTACCTTAAGCCTATTTTTAACATATATTGAGTTGAAGAGATCTTCAAAATCAAAACTAAAAATAGAATAATTTTTTTGTCTTCCTTGTGATCTATAATATCTTTACTATTTTTTATTATAGTATTATTATTGAAGTTATTAATGTTATCCTGTAATATGATTTGTAATATTTTTCCTGATAGAATGTTTTAAAGCCATTTGTCTCCAAATAAAACTTAAAAGGATTATTTCTGATTTATGAATTCCTAATTTTTTTATAGAAGTATTAATATAATTTTAATTTCTTTTATACAATATTCTATTTTATGAAATGCATGATTATCTCAAACTGTTTTAGTATTTTAACTATTTAGTATTTTATTGTGAAAGGGTTAGATTATACCATAATTTCCTGATGGTATTATCTACATTAAAACTTTTTTTTTTTAAAGAAATCTCCAATCAAAAGTGTATTATCTTTTGAAATATATAATGCTACAAGGGTCGTTCAATGAGTCCTTAAAAAAAGACAGAAACACAAATTATTTTAGATATATTTTTTAAATATTTTTCAACATAACCTGCATTTAACTCTCTGCACTTTTTCAAGCATTTTTCCAATTTTTTAAGCCACCTAATGTAATTTAAGTGTAAGATTTTGGAAGGTCCCGAGAATAAGTATCTGTTTGAGTGATGACCTCTTTGTTAGACATGAACTGTTGTCCACAGAACCATTTTTTTAAGTTTGGAAACTAAAAAAAGTCACCTGTGTCCAAATAAAATGGATATTGTAATAATTCAAACTTAATTCCATGATTCTGACCATTGAAACTGCAGATGTGTACCCATGCATTGTCTTGATGGAAGAGGATCTTTTTCAAATAAGAATGTTTTTTCGTGATTTCTTCGCTCAGTTGATACGATAACAATGCATAATACTCTCCAATTATTGTTTTCCTTTTTTCAAGTAATTGGTGTAGATGATTTTGTATGCATCCCGAAAAACCATGGCCATCACTTTGCTGGCCTATTTCACCATCATTCCTTTCTTCGGATCCTGCTTGCCCTAACCCCCCTTCTATATTGACTGTTCCTTTGTTTCTGGAGTGCAGTAGTTTATCCACATTTCATCTACAGCTATATGCATTCATGGATAAAAAAAATTAGTGCACCAAGAAATAATTGCGGGATCATAACAAAACTTGGCATGAAGGTATGTGTTGGGAGATATGCAAATGATTAGAAATGCAGCTTGATTGCACATAACATATAGCTGATAGAGGGCGTGTAATGTCGTTCTCCTGTTTTATAACAGGTAACCAAAGCTTGCTTGAGTGTGCTGAATCGTTTACAAAGGAAGAGCTGAGGTAGACATGCCATTACGCCATTTTTGAGGACTATATGAGCAGTTATCGAGTTTGAGAGGGGGAGAATTATCGGCATGATGGAAGTGTGGTGGTCAGCTTGGTAAGTAGCTCGTGAATTAGGCCACTCTGAATGAGTTGGGACCAGTTGATCTGAGAGATGTCATTTACACGAAGACCAGGCTCAAGACGCCCTTGACAGACCAGTTGTTGAGAAGACCACCACATGCTTCATCGGCCGTCATCCAGGCACAGGTAGCACCTTCACTAGGGCCCCCTGTGTCTTCTCGTACCATACAAAGGCATCTGGCTGAAGGACATTTGGGATCGCAGTGCCCTATACGTATGCTGTCCTTGATGCCCACCCATTGACGCCTCTGTTTGGAGTGGTGACGCGCACGAGGAAATGGACTGCAGCCGAATAAAACCAGGTCGTCTTTAGCGACGAATCCAGATTCAATCTCATCAGTGATGACAATCGTGTTCGTGTGTGGAATTCGCGTTCCCTGTTGTCATATCGCGGTAATGCTTTGAAATTACGCGTTGCCGATATGATGTCATCCCACACATCTGGCAATGGAATCGGGAATTTGCATTCGACGGTATTTTTCAGTTACGTCATACAAAGTTATTTTTCATTGGATGCCGATTCTTAACTGTCGAGTTGACGGTGTCGAATGCAGATTCCGGATATATATATAAGGAGATCTTAGTTAGATGAGATCTTGGATGACCAAATGAAAGCTTAGATGCTGGAAGAGATCTCAGATGGCTAGATGGCTGTATGAGATTTTATGATGGTGAATGAGACTTTGGCTATGATTGATGAGACCATCACTATGATTCTGTAGCTTTCGGCTTAAAGTGTTGTTATTAAAGAGTGTTGTAAATATGTATATATATATCGTGGAAATAAATTTATATTTTAAAAATATTAGAGTTTATCTCACTCTGCTTGTGGCATTATTTTATCTAAGGTCAACTCAAGGTAGGCCAACAATTAGTTATGGGCCCAGGCCAGGATTCGTGTGCCTGCATTTAAATTATTTTTAAAATATTAAAGCCACATTAGCAGAGTAAAGTCCGATATTAATCACAATAACCTATTATGGCTTTGCTGACATACCAGATCGATGCCTTAAACGCATCCAATTATGCCAGTTGGAAAGAGGGCATCAAAGTATTATTGATGGAGAAGGATCTCTGGCAGTTTGTTATTCCGATAGTTCAGCACAAGTTCAGCGATGCCGATACCCCTGCTAAGAAAGAAGTCAAGGAAGATCCAGAATGTGCAGCAAAGGAGATATGAGCCTACTCCTTCATCTACCTAAATGTTGAGAAAGAATTCCGCCCATTACCGAGAGGCACTGAGGATCCTAGGGCTGCTCGGGAAAAATTAGATAACCACTTTGAACCAAGTTCAAGAGCCAGAATTGTGGAGCTAACTGATGCGTTCTTCAGTTGCCACGTACAACTAGATATCGGATGTGCCTATCTATACGCTTCGCTGTCAGGCATGATATATATGAGTCAGCCAAAGGGTTTCGTTGACTCCAGAAACCCGAATCACGTCTGTTTATTGCAGAAGGCTCTATACAGATTACATCAAAGCGGACATATGGTTTCATGAACTTCATAAAGTTTTAGAATTTTTAAATTTCAGGAAACTGGAATGGACAAACTGTGTCTATTGTTATGACTGGCAGATTATTTTATTACTATATGTTGATGATATTATTTTATTAGGAAAGCAAGAAGATAGAATTTATATATTAATAGACGTTTTAAAACAGAATTTTGATATAAAAGTTTTGGGAAAAACTGTTAAATTATTAGGGGTAAATTTTGAGCAAGAAATGGGTAAACTTTACATAAACCAAACTGATTATATCGAAGTTTAGGAATTATAAGCCTCCAATTGTTTCTCTGCCCATTTCAAAAAGTATTGTACTTTCAAAACTGGACTGCCCACAAACTAATAAGGAAATCAAAGAAATGGAAAAATTATTCTACAGAAATTTAATAGGAGGTTTATCATTTATAGCAAGCAGAACACGTCCAGATATTAGTTATGTAGTGAATATGATCTCGCAATTTCAAAATAACCCAGGCAAAGCTCATTGGGAGGCCTTATTAAAAGTATTAGGTTATGTTTATTATACAAGGAAAGATAAATTGAATCTATCCGGTAATACATCAATAAATTGTTTTGCTGATGCAGAACATGCATCTAATAGAGATGACCGTGTTTCAGTTGGGGGGGTATATAATTTTTTGTGATCAGGGTGTTATTTCTTGGCGGACATTGAAACAACGTAGTGTCTCTTTATCCACTATGGAGGCAGAATACGTTGCTTTGACGGATGCTGCTAAGGAGTTACTTTGGATATTAAGAATTGTCCAGGAATGTAAGGAATTGGGAATTTTTTCAAACGAAAGTTTTGAATTCAATTTATTTTGTGATAATAAAGCAGCAATAGATTTTTCGAATTCTGCTATTAAAAATTCTCGAACAAAACACATTCATATTAAATATCATTTTTTAAGAAATTTAGTGTCGGAAAATTTATTTAATTTAAAGTATATAGCTAGCAAACAGAATTTGCTGATCTATTTACGAAATCCCCAACTAAGACAACTTTATCAGAGTTTAAGCGAAAAATATTTTTTAGAGATTAAAATTAATTCCTAATTATTAGTTAGAAAGTTTAAAGTATTGAGTCCATTGTTATTGGAAATAATCTTTATGTGTATTAATAAATGAGGATTTGGAATTTTTTAATGTCAAACCATTTAATTGAATATAGGCAATAATTGAATGCTATGTATAAAGATAAGGTATATCAAATTATTTTTTTTGTATATATAAATATGAATCTTTGTATATAATTTTAGATTTGATATACAAGCACTAGAAAGTGGTTTGATTTTTGTAACATTGCCCAGATGTGTGAGAGGCGGGCCAATTGTTGTCATATCGCGGTAATGTTTTGGAATTACATGTTGCCGATATGATGTCATCCCACGCATCTGGCAATGGAATCGGGAATTTGCATTCGACGGTGTTTTTCAGTTACGTCATACAAAGTTATTTTTCATTGGATGCCGATTCTTAACTGTCGAGTTGACGGTGTCGAATGCAGATTCCGGATATATATATATAAGGAGATCTTAGCTAGATGATATCTTGGATGGCCAAATGAAAGCTTAGATGCTGGAAGAGATCTCAGATGGCTGTATGAGATCTTATGATGGTGAATGAGACTTTGGCTGTGATTGATGAGACCATCACTATGATTCTGTAGCTTTCGGCTTAAAGTGTTGTTATTAAAGAGTGTTGTAAATATGTATATATATATATATCGTGGAAATAAATTTATATTTTTAAAATATTAGAGTTTGTCTCACTCTGCTTGTGGCATTATTTTATCAAAGGCCAACTCAAGGTAGGCCAACAGAGACCCTGTGGTGAACGCCTCAATCCTGCCTTTGCTTTACAGCGACACTCCGCTCCCACAGCTGGTGTGATGGTATGGGGTGCCATTGCCTACAATACACAATTCCCCCTAGTATTGATCTGTGGCATCATGACAGCCCAGCGGTATGTCCATGACATCCTGCAACCACATGTGTTGCCACTCATGCAATGGCAAGACAATGCTCGGCCTCACACAGCAAGGGTGTCACAAGACTCTCCGCACTGTTACTACCCTTCCTTGGCCTGCCCGATCCCCAGATTTGTCTCCAATCAAGCATATTTGGGATAATTTTTGATGGCAAGTTGGCCATCACACGAGTTTGAATGAACTAGAGGCAAGGTTACAGCAAATATGGAATGAAATATCTCAAGATGTCATACAGAACTTGTATGCCTCAATGCCCGATTGTATCGCATCGTGCATTCGCGCTACAGGGGGTTCAACAGGGTATTCAATCTTCTGTTCTTTTGCCTTTTTCTCTGAAATAAATGATCAATTTTCTTTGATTTTCTGATCATTTACTTATATCAAAGTAGCTATTATGTATGTAAAATTTCATTTCATTTTGAAGACTCCTTCTTGGTGCGCTAATTTTTTTGTCCATGAGTGTATTAATGCTATGTATTCATCATCAGGATTGCAATGGAAAAATGCTGAAATAGCAGCAGAGTTGACCACATGGTTGTGTTTATTTGCCATCTAGTACAAACAATGCTCCCATCTTGCTGAGATTTTTTTCACTTCCAGTTTTTCATGCTAAGTCGAAAACACTGTACCTTGCATTGATAACATTGTTCATGCTAGTGGGCTCAATTATTTCCTGCTCTTAGATACATTGATCACTCAAAGCTATATCATGGATTTTCTCAATCATTTTGAGTAGTTACTTCCACCGGACATCTTGAACATTGTTCATCTTTTGTGGAAAACTGCATTCAAAGCAACTAAGCTTTGATCTCTTTTGGTGTCAAACCTTTTAAATAGAAGTGTTTAATGATTGCTCAAAACCCACTTTTTTTCCATTTTTCTAAATAAATAAAGTTTCTTTCTTCAACTATGACAGTAATAAGGAAACCATATGATGGAAATAAGACTTAAGATGGCTGTCTAATGAATCATGATGCTTACTAAAAACAAACTTTATTGATGCTACGAGTTCCATCTCTTGGATTGGTAGACGACTTATTGAACGTCCCCTGTATGTCTATTTATATATATATATATATATATAT
>BMAW01112965.1:0-18318 GCA_019974015.1 Nephila pilipes
AATAAGTACATAGATAAAATATGAGCTAATGTTTTGAAATGAAAACTATATTTCTGTCACAGATGGAGAAATGCGCATAAACCCATTAAAATGACAATATCTATCACTTCCTACAGAAAATAGGAATATATATATATATATATATATATAAATGTGAAAAAGCAATCAAAACTTCTAATACCTTTCAGTATACTTAAAATAAATCTCATTATTTAAAACAATATCAATTCTTATAATATTAATCAGAAACGCACTTAGAGTAATTTGGGAGTATTAAACAATCATATTTACAACTGGGAACATGTGGTTGAGATAGTCTAGTGTTAATGGATTCGGATTTATGGCCGGCGGTTTTCGTTCAGTCGCAGGTTCGATTCAGGGCCACTAAAGACCCACCGTAAAGACCGGGCTGAAGCCCGTTAAATCTGTAGTATCCCAAAGTCCTCCCGTTGTGTGGTACAGAAGTTAGGAGATGGAGGTGCTATCTCAGATGTTATCCTCGTCACTTGATCGTGGTTCAAAATTTCGAGGTCCGTCGCCAACAGCCCTCGTGTTACTTCTAGTGCTAAAAATCTGATCTAATCTATTAAAATCTAATCTAAAAATAACTGGAAACATTGACCTATAGCTATTATAATTCGGCTGCATAATTTCCTGTTCTGAACCTTTTTCTTGAAAAATTTTCCATTTTCTTGTTAAGAAAGAGAAAATCCCCAGATTATTTAAAAGGGGAATCCATTTTTCAAGGGAAAGAGATCCGAACAATACATCTAATAAATTCCAATTCCAAAAGTTGTCTATAGCTCTCGCTTCACAGATTTTGTTTTGAATGGTGTTGAATGTATTTTTGTATGTAAACTAATATTATACAGAGACATCAGATACTTAATAAAATAATCAATTCAGTTTGGATTATTTCCCAGCCAGCTTAGTATCGATGAATCAGTGGTTTCGTATTAAGACTATATATTTCTTGAATTTAACACGTAGAATGAATGTCAAATAAAGACTACGGAATTAAGTCTCAACTAGAGAATGAACTTTATTATCCAACAAAGGAAATTAATACTAAGAACTTTAGTTATAAAAAAGATGAGAATAAGAGACTACTATAAATTGACTATATTTGAGGATAATAGGTTGCAAAGCAGGACATTAGGAAGATGAAAATCTATTTCAAATAAGTCAAATGAAATTATCCTTCTTCTTACTAAGGTTACATATACTTTTCTAACGGTTCTTGCAAATCTTTTTTCAGGTAAAAATACTATTCGATAACTTTTTCATTACGTATGAATTGGTGTAGGTTCTTGCAAGTTCGAATAACAAAGCTAATGGAGCTATTCCTCTAACATCATTTTCAAAAAATGTCCTTTGATGCTTACAAAGGAAATGGAAATTTAGAAGATTTATATGATTACTAAAGAAATGAATCGTTATTTTTAAGCATCTATAATTACAATTACGTTGTGACAATTGTTTAAAATACCACAACTCTTCTTCCAATGCTAAGTGCCCATTGTTTCTCCAACTAAAAGTTATCCATGTAAAAACAAAAAGAAAGTATACAACAACAATGAAACTTAATACATAAATTTAAATGGTGTTTTATTTAATTACTAGTTCATTAAATATAGCGGTTGTTGCTGTTTGCCTTTCAAATTCAGTATCCCATCAAAAAAAAAATATCAGGCTGACTCACATGGAATTCAGTTGAGACAATACAAACTCTCTTCAAAGAATTGTTCTAAGAATGGGAGAACCCTAACCAGGACCCAATGTTTACTGTAATATATCATAGAAAAATAGAGATTGCCATTAAATTGAATAAGCATCGCAAGGTAGATGTGCACAGTAAAGGCAAGATTTGCTTTCTTTCTTTAACATTATGCATCTAAACTGTTATCTGCTTTTCCACTGAATGCAGGTATAAATTGAAAATTCTGATATATTGCTTAAATGAAAACGTTTTAAGTCTAGTTTCAAGACTTTTAATTTAACTGTTCTCTATAGAAAATCATAACACATTTTTCTTTTATTTTATAACTTTACTAGTTATTTAATCTACTAATTACTATAATCTAATGTTAAAGTTTAATCAAAAGGAGCTAATTATCCCAAATGAGTAAGTCAAGAAACTTATATGTGTAAAAAAATGTTTTATTCCTTGACTAATATCCCTTAATTGAAACAATAGAACATAATAATTACAAAAAATTAATTCAAAATATATCTGAATTCTAATTAGGCCTATAAAAGTTTAAATCAGAAACTTTTTATAAATCAAATGAAATATAAATAACAGTATATTTGTTAATTATAAAGGACATTTAAAATATATTCAAATTATTAATAGGAGCAAAAAATATTTCTCGCTAATATATTACATGAAATGAGAGAATTATATATTTTTATTAAGCCTAATTTTTTTTACATAATTACTTTAAAATAATCATAAATAACAGTAAAATCACTTGACTTTTTGTAAAAGATCTTGAAATCTTCTTTGATAAAATTTTTTCTTTACATAAAACAATTTATATTCAATACGTAGAAAGAAAATTTTGTTTGTTTCCAGATACAAAGAATATCATTATGTAAGCCAAGCTATTAATGGTAAATGTTTCCCAATAATACTAGGATAGATGATTGATGAATTGAATTGGAAATGCTGAACATAGAAAATGAATTTGATGATTATGCAAAAATTCATCATCTCTCTTGTCGATGGATGGCAGCTAAAAAGTGAAACGACGAAAGAAACAATGTAGCCAAAAGAAAATAGGTGTTTGATCTTTTTTTCACCATTCTAAAGAACCTTGTTTGTACACAAAAAATTGATTATGTCATACACGTCCTCACATAGCTGAAATGATGAACTATTCAAATGACAGTTACAAATAGAGTTAAAAGCAGATATTAAAATAAAATGGAAAGAAATACAGAATTATGTGTCACAGATGCATGAAAATGGATTTAAATACATGAAAGAATCCTAACTATTTGGCTTATTTAAACATACAATTTATACTACTTTTTAACATTTAAAAAAAGATAAATTATTTTCATTCCCATTTTATTTTTCAAATCAAATGAAATTGTAAATTCAGACTTTAAAGTAATAAGAAATAATTTTTTTTTTATATTTCACATATCTATTCACTCAACACAAAAATGACTTTTTTGGAGTATATAGGAAAATAACTACATAATATCGAATGGAAAAAAGAAGTATTTCTACACACACACACGCACACACACACAAACATATATATATACATATAATATTATAATTATATAGTTAAATTTCATGCTTTGAAGAAATAAGAAATATATTTTAATGATATGGTTAAATTTTAAAACAGCAATAAAACAAATAAAAAGACTATCGTATTATTAAAAATTGTGTACAGAAAAAATATAACTTATTGCATTTTTCTTACATATTTATTTTGTGATATATAATGATTATAATGTCATAGCTTATATTTAAAAATAATGTGCTTCTGAATCACAATTCTTCTTATTTATTTAAATTGAATTGTATCTATAAACTTTTATAGATACAATTATATATACAATATATATACAATATATACTATAAATATATATATATATATATATATATATATATATATATAATAATTTTCTACAATCATTGTATTGAGTTAAAAAACTAATTTAAAAATTACAGATTACAGGTATTTGAGAAAAGCCCGGTTTTTGTATTTACTAATATACCAACATGTTGTTGATTTATCCCCCAAGTTCAATACGAATATTATTCTTATACAACATCAGAATATATAATTCTAGAAAAAATTACAATTTTTTTAAATATTCTAAAATAATTTTTTTTATCTATTCTAAAATATAAATTTCAATATATAAGAGCAAATTTCCTATACTGAAAATGTTACTTACTTTTACTTTTGAATCGTAAAAATGTGAAATTTTGAGGCTATTCCTTAGTTAAACCAAAAATACTTGGATCGTTAAAAGATGTTGAATATTTCGTATTTTAGGTATATGAACTAGTCTTTTGCTACATTCTTTCAACTTCAACAATAAATAATTTCTTATAACAAGTAAATTTTCAAATTTATCTGCTGAGATTACAGAAATTAATTTTTTTTGTTAATCATAATACATAAATTTGAATTAAAAATAAAGTTTTGAATAAAATATATATACACAATATTTAATCCTACATATTAAAATTCACTAAGAATTTTTCATATTCGTAAAAATTATATATATATATATATTAATTTTCCGTGCTTAATATCAAAATATAATTATATACATTTTTTTTCTTTCTGAAGTTTAAAGATTTATACTAATTAAACTGTAATACAACACTTACAAAATGTTCAAACAATCTTAGAGGCTTAAGATTTATAAGCTTTTAGGTTTCAGCTTTAAATATATTTGGAAATAAAACAAATTCAATGTGAAAAAAAAAAATCAGAGATTTATTTCTGCATTAACTGAATGCCTTAAATAACAAAAAAACTTTTATATCTAATAGCAAAAGTAGCATTTTAATAATTTCTCAGTTTAAAAAAATATACTAAAAATATCTTCTCTTGTTGAACTTAGCGACATAAAATAAGGCATGTTTTCATAGATTGGCAACAGAGTATTGAATAGAAAAAATGTTTGCAAAATGTTAAATGGAAATACAATTTAAAATTTATTTTCCATCAACTTATAGAATTTCAATTGTTTTCTTTTATAGTTATTGTTGTCCGGTATACGTTCCTTTTTAATAAATTTCCTCAGAAGTTCGGGAAAATTTGCAATTTTTCCTGTTGAAAAGACATATGTTTTGGGAATGCTGCTAAAAGTAGAATGAAAATTATTCAAATACTTTGTAATAGATAAAGTTCTATACTTGACATAAGAGAATGCAATATTGATGTTTGTAAAATTACAGAATCTATTGAGGTTTGCACTTTCTATTTTAATTTGTGGTAGAAAGCACTGGAAAAGAAATTCATTTTAACTCTCCTTTTCATGAAAGCATAAGTCCTTATTATGCATAATTTCTTACTTTTATTAGCTATAATCAATCACTTTAAAAATTTAATTTCTCCGTTTACGTCTGGAATTTTAGAATGGATTTGTAAGAGATTTATCAATAAGCATCTCAGTGCCGCTTGCATGAGCAAGATTTGTGATTTATGCGATAAGTAATTATTTTGTAATTAAAATACACAGGGATAATTATGGAACGTTACGCAAATTAAACAGTTTCTATTCTGTAATTGCAAATTGAGATTGCAGTTTCTGCTTTCCATTCGCTTAAGAAATATGCAAATAAGATTTTAGTGAAGGGCTAAGTACTTGAAAGATATTTCATTAAATTAATTAATGAGTGGTTTACGCAAATGTGACGTTCCAGCAGTAAATTTTTATGTATCTATAGCACTGTTTTGATGTTTGTTAATTTACTAAGGAATTTAAAGAGGTATATTTTTCAAGTATTCGAAATTAGCCTGCTTCAGAGTTTCAGTACTATAGAGGAAAATGATCGCTTTTAAGTATTAAAGCCCAGCATTATTTGCGGCATGTTTAGGAAATAAATTATTCTTTATTTTCTCATAGATTCTTTATTAACGTACTCATTTGCTTAAAAATGGATAAACGTAGATGCTGGGGTTTATAACTTAATAATTACATTAATGACATATTGGTAAATATTATATTTTTTTTAAAATTTGCTAAGTAATGTCAGAAAAAATTGCAAAATCTTGATAAATAAAATAATATTTAAATGCATTTTTCACAATATGCTTAGTTAGTGAATTTCTCTATACATAATTCCTAATAATGAAAGCTACAGTGATGCAATTTATTGCCTTAAAATTTAAGAGAAACTTAATTTTCTTGATATTGTGAATAAATTATTAGTTCTGTCATTGCAACTGAATTCAGAATCATCTACAATCTCGTGATAACCTGCAGTCTACCTGGAGTCGTATATGAAATAATCAAAATGTGGCAAAAGGAGAGAGAGAAAAAGAGAGAGATAACTCTAAGGAAACAAATTCTCGCTTTGTAAAACTGAAAATAAGATAGCTTTAAAACAATATTATATAACTTTTAACAATAAATTGTATAAGCAAATGAAAGGTATATCACAAGTTAACTATCAAGTATTTTTTTGGCAAATATTTATTTTAATTTTGCAAAAATATTGTATTGATTATAAATTACTTTTAATATGTTTATATTTATTTTTTTTTATATTATAATATTTCAAAATAAAAATCATAAAGAAGATTAGCCATATTTATCTTTTTATTCATTATATAAAATTATTATAAGTCTATAGTAAATTAACATTTTTAATTATAACATTTTTAGAAAATTAAAAATAGGTGAAAACAATATTTGTTATAATATTTATGATTAGAGGAATAACTTTAGCTTTGTGATTTATAAAGAACATTTTAAATTAATTAATCTTATAATTTTGTGGAACAATATTTAAAATTGTATTTTGCGCAGCAACAGAAATGTAAATAATTTATGTTATACTATACAGAATGTATGATGATTTTCACATATTTTATCAGCAAGCTGATTATTCTTTTAATTTTTTTAACTTTAATTAATTTTATTTAATTTAATGCAAGAATTATCAAACAGAAAAAAAATTCATTTCTTGAAATGAATTAGATTTTTTTTATTTTATTTTATTACTTTTCCTGTATTTTCAAAAAAATACTTTTTACTTTTGCTGTTGTTTTCGTTTTATTTTTAACATTTTTCTGAAACATTTCCCCCCCTCCAATTTACTAATTTCTTTAAATTTCATTTTTAAAAAATATTAAAAAATTTCACTATTTATGACCAATTGTGTTGATACTATCTACTATTTTTTTTTAAATTTCAGTACCTTTTTAATTTGATGGTAATTAAACATTTTACGTTGTTTGATCTTTATTTGCATATTGAGTCAGTTTTTACATTCAGTCTTTTTATTCTTATTTTATATCTATTTTTCTCTTCACTCTGAAAATTTATTATAAATATATTTCTTGATTTTCATCAGTATTTTTCATAAATGTTATTTTTTTCTAGTGAATTTGTATCATTTATCACCTGTCAATCTAGATTAACACAGTGGACAATATATTCAGTCTGTTCCAGTATTAAATAAAACGTTTAACTTTTAAATAGCAAGACCAACATTCCTACACAAGACGTCTAACGCCAATGACTGACACATGTTTAGAGTGAAGCTTTCTCTTTCAAATGCAGTGTCTCCAGCTTTTGTAAATAATTTTTATTTTTGTATCTTTGGTTCCATTTAGAGTTATTTGTTTGTCTTATTCGAAAATGATAAGTGTCAAAAAAGTGCGACGATCAGTCATGAAATTTCACATGAAACTTGGAAAACACCGCCATTAAAAGTTATATTTATTAAAATAAGTGTATAGTAGTAATGAATGTGTATAGTGTGCACGTGTTTGTGAGAAGATCAATCGTTTTCAAGAGGGGTGAGAAGATGTTGAAGGTGATTCTCATCCGGTCCTCCTTTTTATATCGTAAATGGAGTAAAATATAAAATAAATCGGTACTTTGGCTAGTTCTGATCATCGGTTAAGTATTCGTGCGATTGCTGAGACAATAGATATAGCCAAAGAATCCAAATGGCAAATTTTACATAAAAATTTTAACGTGCTAAAAGTGTATGCTAAAATGGTGCTTAAAATTGTCACGTTTCAACAACAAGAAGAGCACAAATATATTTTTACTCTCACTTACTATGACCTATACTTAAAATGACCTATACTTATTGGTAAGGATAATAAAGTGTGGAAAATCGTGGTTTTTACTTATGATTTTAAAACGAAGTGCCAATTCATGCACTGAAAGACTCCATTTTCACCGAGAACAAAAAAGAACGAATAAGCAAATCAAAATTCAAAGCAAATATAATTGGGTTCTTTTCGATGTTCTTAGGATTTTGTAACTTCATTGGGTTCCTTTCTGAAAACTAATCTATTGATTAATATTAACCATTCTTTTTCTTACTTAACTCCATGAGTGATTAAGGGGAAAAAACCCGCATTGGGGAAGGACAAAACATTCCAATGTACGGCGTTCCAGTGTTAAAGCACTCACCTTATTCTCCCATTTTGCGTTATTATGAACAAGATTTGAGACCAATGAAATTATAAAAGAGAAAATGGCGCGTGTCCTGAAGAAACTGTTCGAGAACTGTTTCGAAGGAAGGAATGGAAGGAGAAGTGTATATTGAAGGTCATAATAAGTAAATATGTATTAACTCAAAACAAAATGTTTTAGATCGTCGATTTCCTTACTTAATAGTCTAACCTTGGTTATTAAATAACGAGACTGAAATGTATGTAATCGTTCTTAATATCTATAATCATCCTAAAGACAATTTAATATATTTTATTTTAATGTAGAAATTTTCCAAATTGTCAAATTATTACTGCTATCACATAAATGACAAAATTATAGAAATTTATCTTTTATATAGTTATAATTTTGGCTCTTGATGGTAATGTGTGAGCGTATAATTTTACTTCTACTTCACATAGAAATAATGTCATTTAATATAATAATCGTGTTTGAAAAAGAATAATTTGTTTCATAGTATCGCATAAATTTTGATTACAATAGTTTTTGAAGAAAACTTAAACTAAGTGGGATAATAATTTACTACTACATTTCAAGAGATATTTTTACTGTTAATATTAAAATACATTAAGTTTCAGTGTTTCAATTATAGAATATAGGTTTTGGAGTTTTAAAATTTGTCTAATTAACATACAATTTTGTTTCCTATGATTGTTTTACAAAATTCTTTCTTTTTCAAACATTGCACTTTTCATTTATAAATATTCTTATTTAGAAGTATCAAAAAATTAGAAGTATTGTCTTATGAAAATAACAACTGTAAATACGTTTAATTTAAACATATGAGGAATTTTACATATAAAACTGCAAGCAATAGTAACGAAGCATAGTTCTGAACTACAATAAATAAATAAATAGTTAAAAAATTTTACATGTCTGCAAATTAATTAATTAATCATAACGTGTCATAATTATTATTATATTTCATTGATTTTAGCAGAATTAGATATAATTGCTTCATACTAAAACTTTGTTGATATAAGTAAAAAAAAGCACATATTTATAAAAAATAAAGTGTTAAAATATCTTACAACAGTTTCTTTAAATTCTTTTCGGAAACAGTCTTCAACTTTTATTCATTTGTATGGAAAAAAAATAATAATATAAAAAAAAGAAAGGCAAACGCAGGAAAATGTGCTTTTTATCCTCTCAAAAAATGTTTTACCATCCAGTTGTTCACATCTAAATAACAAAAAATTAAAAGGAATACTTAAGAAAGAAAACAAAAAAAAAAAATATAATCTTCGGCATGCAATCAAAATCCCGTTTGATTTATGACCGTTGTAATAACTTATCCAGAATATGACGAGAGAAGGCACCCATGTTTAATTTTTCATATCACAATGTGTTCTGTTTTCATTTTTTATTCTTTATCTTAATTTGTAATCTTCTCTTTATTGAAGCTGGGCTGACGTTATTTGAAGCTGACACAAAATATAAATACGATAAGGAGAAAAATAATCCAAGAGGGAGAAAAATTACAGTCATTCAAAGCATTTCTGTCCTTCTCTCTGCTTATTTTGAGAAGTCTTTCTCCATTATTTTGTTTGAAAAATTTGAATACTTCTTATTGGAGAAAGTTTTATCTTAAATGAAAACGAAGGATGTATAAAAAAGAAGTCGGGGAGTGAAAATTTGTATTGCAATCGGTTTCTTAAAATATTGTTTTAATGCCAACTGAAATAAAAATGACGATCCTCTAAACGTCATGATAAAAACATTTTTTCACACGTAATTTTTTAGGTTATATTCAAAAAAAAGGTTTCAAATCCGATTAATACTAATCGGATAAAATTGCTTACTATCCCCCTTTGAAAACTCCTATCGAGTATCCTAAGTTAATCCTTACCAAATAGTAGAGTTTATAATCATTTTTCTTCAAAATAAAATTTACTATACGCCTGAATGCTAGATATCTCCTTAAAAATCTCTATTATGAAATTGGAGAGATTTAAAATTTTTGTTCAAAAAATTGTTAATTCGGGTGAATATTGAGGATCTTGTAACATAATAATAAAGAGATAAGATACTGAGGAAAATAAAAAAAAATGATTTAATAATATTATTCTAAATTATCTTTATGTTAATGTAAACAATTTCTAAAAATGATAGATATTGTATCTGACAAAGGCCAAACTCTATCAATCTTTTTAAATAAATATTATGTCAAACAGATTGCATTTAGTGTCACATTGCTAGAATTTCATTTCAGATTTACATTACATATATTTTTCAAGAAAAGGGGAAATAATTGCAACTCTAATTATTTGATTACTCTTTAATTTACTTAAATATGCCTTGAAATGTAAAGTTTTTATTTTATTTAATAAAAGAATAAATATATGAGATAAAATTTAAGATTAATAGGTACATTGTATGTGTTGGAAGTAAATACAGTGAGAAGCATGCACAGATACGAAAAGCTGGTTTATTTACAGAAAGACATATATTAGAGAGAGCGGCAGAGTGAGTTTCACGTTTTCAGATTCAACAACATCAGGATTCATAATGACGTATTAGTTGTTAGGACAGAACTTCTCCATCCATTGCACGCATGCGTAGCCAGAGCTTTCATACCATGGCGCAATCTATTTTATGTTGGGGGAGGGGAAAGCAAACATTATTTGATATCCAACAGGATGCAAAGCTACAAAAAAAATCACAAATTAAAATGAAAAAATAATACAAAAAGAGCACTAAAAATTCGTGCAAGACAAATTAAAGTTCTCTGTTAAAATATGCATATTTATGCATTTTGTAAGTACATGTAACTTAAAAAATGTTATCAAACTTTTTCCTTCCTCAAACACAAAATATTTTTTATTTAGTTTTTTAGCGCGAAATCTTTACTTCCAGTTTTAGAAACACAGATTTCTACTTTGAAGTAGTATGCATAAGATTTTTCAAATAGCCCTTGTGTTAACTAAATACAATTTTTCAAAAATCTGATATATATATATATATATATATATATATATATATATATACAGGAATAGGACAAAATAATAGGAACACCTGTGAAAAAATGATATATTTTCATTAGTAAGGTGTTGGGCTACATTTAGCTTAAAAGACAGTTTGTATTTGACATGGGATTGACAAATAATGATTTCGAACAAAGTTTTATGGAATTCGAACCCATTTCTATTGCAGGGCCGTCTCGATTTCAGATAGTGTGCGCTTAAGAGAAATCCGAGCAAGGACTTTGATCTCTAAAAAATTCCACAAACAAATATGTTATTTAATATGTTCAGATCAGGTGACTGGGAACACCATGTTAGATATTCCACTTCATTATCATGCTCATTTAACAATACTTGAATATAGCGAGACGTGTGAACGGGGGCTTCGTCTTCTTGGAACACAGGACATTCTCCCGGAAAGAAACTCTGAAGCATAGGGTGAAGATGATCTCCGAGGATGCTTGAATAATTCTCGCCTGTGATCATACCCCTTAAGAAAACCAGAGGCCTCTTCCACGGGAAGATATTGCATTCCACACCATTATGGAACTCCCTCCATGTTTCAAGGTTAAAACCAGGCAATCAACATTAAGAATGCTTCTAATGGTGCTCGCCAGATAAACACTTGACCGGTGATCTGGAATAATGTAAATGAGAATTCATTAGATAAGATGGCTTGCTCCCATTGCAGTTGTGTTCAATTTAGGTGTATTGGCACAACTGTAGTCTCTTCATAGTATTCTGCGACGAAACTAACGGAAATGGAATCCCTTTCATGCCATGAATATTCGCAGCATACAACTCACATTTAATAGTTTTCATAGATACGGGGTTCTGAAAGTGAGTATTTATTCCAGACTTTATCTGAGGCAGTATAGCCCTGAGTTTTCGGACGACTATACATTTCAACACCCGTCTATAACGATCATTCAACATGTTGAAGTCAACGAAGGCATTTGTTGCATAAGAGTATGTCGTAGCACATTACAAATTAACGCTAGAACATCAGGGAAAGAAATAATCAAACAAAAGAGTTTCAGTAGTATAAATCAACGTAAAGCTCAGAACTTGCATTTGAAGGAAAGTGATACTAACTTAAAATGCAAATAATAAGTGGTTTCTTGCTGTGTATAACAATTGTCTACACACGAGATAATCAAACGCCATTCACACCGCAGGTCTCGTCACTAGCAGCAGAACTTGAGCTTTCCTAAAGCCTCATAATCGAACACATTCATCAATTTTAGCTGGGGTGAAGCGCTATGGAGAAGATCCCAGTAAATACGCCCCATCTGAACAGGAAAATATGGAAGTGTGCAAATTTTTTTTTCTAACTCCCAAAATTTCCAAATTGTGGCACCTAATTGACATGGCATATTTTTTCACTTTTTTTTAAATCCAGACATGTCGGAATCTGTCGTCAACCCATGAATTTAAAATATAATGTTATTTTGTTAACCCATGAAGTTAAAAATAATGTCATTTTATTTTTAATATTCAAGTTAGAAATTATGCTACGTAGAGTTTTTATGTAGAATTATTTTACGTAATATAACACACAATTTATCATAAATATTTTAATAAGTAATTTTCGAGCCATATACAATTTGTTTCAATTATCAATACTTCTAAGCGTATTCTTCAAAATTCATTAGAATTTCATTATTTACCAGTTCACATGTTGTAGTCAATACTTCCATATATGCATATATTTTAGTGCTGAAAAATGATGTCACATGATCATATAGGAAAAATGGGTATTTACTTCAGTCCGTTATCATTTTTGAACTCGCAAATGAAGAAACCGTAGAGGGTGATTCAAACATGATCCTCATAAATGTTGCACATTCAAAACGGATCAATTGTAAAGTACCCGGCCTACCATACTAAAACAAATTTTTTTGGCAAAATTAGTTTTTTTTTATTCAATATAATTCCCTTCAAGGGTGATACACGGACTATAGTGACCCACCAATTTTTCGATACCATTTTTGTAATTCGATTTGTCCTTTGCTTCAAAATAGGCCTCAGTTTCGGCGATTACCTTTTCATTCGACGAAAATTTCTTCCCAGAGAGCAATCGTTTGATATCTGAGAACAGGAAATAGTCGCTGGGAGCCAGATCTGGAGAATACGGTGGATGAGGAAGCAATTCGAAGCCGAATTCATGGATTTCTACCATCGTTTTCACTGACTTGTGACACGGTGCGTTGTCTTGGTGAAGCAGCACTTTCTTTTTCTTCAAATGCGGCCGTTTTTCGGTGATTTCGTCCTTCAAACGGTCCAATAACGCTATGTAATAGTCGCTGTTGATGGGCTTTCTATTTTCAAGGTAGTCAATGAAAATTATTCCATGCGCATCCCAAAATACAGACGCCATAACCTTGCCAGCCGACTATTGCGTTTTCCCACGCTTTGGAGCGGGTTCATCGTGTGCAGTCCACTCGGATGACTGTCGATTGGACTTCGGAGTGAAATGATGGAGCCATGTTTCATCCATTGTCGCATATCGACGCAAAAACTCGGGTTTATTACGCTTGATCATCTTCAAATACTGCTCCGAATCAACAACTCGTCGTTGTTTTTGGTCAAAAGTGAGCTCACGAGGCACCCACTTTGCACAGAGCTTTCTCATACCCAAATATTCGTCAATGATATGATGTATACGTTGAGTTGATATCTTTAGAGTGTCTTCTTATTCATTGAATTTCAATTTACGGTCATTCAAAATCATTTAGTGGATTTTTTTAATGTTTTCTTCGGTAACAACCTCTTTTGGGAGTCCACTGCGTTCACCGTCTTCGGTGCTCATTTCACCACGTCTAAACATAGCATACCAATCCTTGATGGTTGATTTTCCTGGGGCAGTGTCCGGAAACTCGGCATCAAGCCAAGTTTTTGTTTCAACTGTATTTTTTCCCTTCAAAAAGCAATATTTTATCAACACGCGAAATTCCTTTTTATCCATTTTTTTCACAATAACAAAAGTTGCTTCACTCAAAATGCTATAATTCACAAACTAATGATCCGACTGCTGTCAAATTTATACACGCATCTTTTGAGGGTTAGGGCTAACTACTGAAATACATATGGATTTAATTCTAGTAGCGCCATCTATGTTTCAGGCCAGGGACCTTTCAATTGACTTGTTACAGATGGACTTGTCACATTATTTCAAATTTTGGTGAATTTATACCCCCTCCACGGGACTTATATAAATAAAGTTTCGTTCCATGATTAGCATACACTCCTCCCAGTCTCACTTTTCACGGAGGAATACATACTCATATCACAGATACACATACATATTCCTTAGGGGGGGAAATTTACATCATCAAATAGAAATCGATCACTATTTTTATGGGCACCACTATATAATATTTCTCATAGGCATGTGAATTTATGTTAAATATCAAATTTGTTGTTAAAATTGACACAATTTAACATCCTAATAGTTATACCAAATGTCTATGTTTTATTTGAGTATTATTGTCAATTAAATTATTTTACACACATGTATCAAATAATTTATTTTAATCTCATCTATATCTTAAAATACAACCTATCTGCCTTCTTTACATTTTCAAATCATAACATTCTTAGTTTAAAGATAACATTTAACTCTTCCAGGGCGGTGGTATATGTTTATTCCAAATATTTAGCATCCTAAAAATGTCTATAAAATACCTTTTTTTCCCTTCACTTTTAACTTCAAATGGTAGCTGAAAGTATTATTTACTTAAGTCAGATGACACAACCATGGAGAAGGATTATAAAAATCAGACGACTTTATTCTCCGAAGAAAAGAAATTTCAAACGTCAAAAAAAGTTTTATACAAAGACTTGCAAATAACAGATTTAGCCACCTAAAGTGCGCCTCTTTTATGATTATTATTAAATTATTCAATGAAATAAAATAATTAAAAGTAAACGATGAAATATAGAGATATGGACAAGAGTACACTTTTCCGATATTAAAATAAAGGAAAACGATAAATTTTAAATGTCAATATATTTAAGATAAATCTAATTATAAAATTAAAACAAATGGTAAATCATTAAATTGAATATAAATTAGTATCAATGCTATTGCAATAAAAGTAAACAAAAAAAATTATTAAATTGAAAATATTTCAGATAAATGTAATAAAAATTAAAACAACGGATAAAAAATTGAAAATTGATCTGGTATACCAAAACGCTTCCTCTAAAACAATTGCCCCTTAAGTGGCAGATAAAACTTTATCTACACTGTGCGTGCCTGCTAAAATGTAACAAACAAAAGGGCTGGAGGGAAAATGATGTTTTAAACCAAAACTATTGCAAAAAAAAAAATCTTACGAATCCAAGATTGAAAGAGACTCTACGAATGCGTTTAAGATAGAATTGGCTGGAGACAGCAGACAAGGGACTTGTTGTTGATGATAGACATGGTACTTGAAAACAATAATTGATATGCAGTGTTAGCATGAGATAAAAATAGACGAAAAGCTGCCTACAATTGAGGGACGACAATATTTGTTCATTGCCTCTAGTGGTGAACTTTATCAAAAAAACTAAGATGTAAATCATCGAAGAAAGATATTACAAAAGATACAATACAACAAAGATTTAATCTACTTATAGGAAAAAAAGAGCCCTCAGCATTAGAGCACCAGATGTAAATCATGAAAGAAAGGGTGAATCCTTCTAAATTGAAAAGATCTAAGAATACAGCTTTAGCGATGAAAAACGGGGTGGAATAAATGAGTATACAACCCATAAATAATTCAGAAAAAGGTTGAATTAGCTTTTTTTTTAAAACATCTGTCCATCACATATGTGAGATGACATGTTTCGAATGTGAACAATTACAGCGGATGACTCTTTTTTGAACTCTTACAGATGTGCACTTACTCTTAATTTTACTTAAAGTAGCCTTATAATTTAATTTTAATTAATTTTTTAAACATATATAATATGAAAAAATATCCTTAAAAGAATGTCTATATGGGGACTTTCGATTAAAAACAAATTGTTTTGTTTTAAAAGCTAATTTCTGATGAATCGGAGTTACCTTCAGAAACGAGTGTGGAAGAAAAATATCTTTACAGTATATGTAATAAAAAATATGCCTTATTTTTAATAAAACTGTATATGCATTTTTACTAAATTTGATTTAAGTTTATAATATAGTTTTATCATTAAATTATGAAAATTATATACGTAGAAATTTTTATACTTATATTAATTAACCCATTTTCATACAAATTATCACTCTAAGAAAAAAATACTTCATTAAGTTTTTCCAAAGTGTTTTGTGATCCTAATATTTCCCAAATTAACGAAAATAATATACATTTTTATCAAAGTATTTATTATTTCTTCGAAGGAATACGAAACAACGAGTGTACAAATAAGACGCCCTAGGGGGGGGGGTATATTTTATTTATCAGGTCTTAAAAATCAGTAAATAAATAAAAATTGATTTTATCATTTGATATTGTGTCCTTTTAACATTATCAATTCATATCAGATGAATTTTAAAAGAAATTTAATGTATTTTTATGTACCACTACTCAAAGGATTAATAAAAGAGGGGAAACTGGTTTAACAGCTGATCATTATATATATATATATATCAGAGTGAACTTCTGAGAATTAATGAAAATGACGCGTGATTATCGTCGCTTTCTGGAAACATTTTAGAGTTGTGACAGGATTTAGTTCCCCCACAATGTTACTGACTTGTTTGTACTGTGTTATACAACTCTCAGAATAGAAGATGATGTTTATTGTTCACAATATAAACTCCTGCTTTTTTTTTGGGTGTGTTATAACCATTGTCTTCCGGCATCTGCTAGACGGTGCGCTTAAGAACAAGATGGATACACTAAGAATTTTATCTTAAAAAGAAACAAAATCTTAAAATTGTATTGCAGGTAAATTTGAACCAATTTCAATTGAATCTAGGTGAAGAGAATTTCAGAAAAGTATTTCAGATAACTATAATAACTGTATAGCAAACATATTCTATTTTGGATTCTGAAATAAGCGCATACTTAATAACAGTAAATTTTTAAGATTAAAAAGTTCTTTATAATCGAATCTAATTTTAGATATTTTTATATGCAATAAAAAAATAAGTTTAAAGTACATACAGAATCTAAAGTTATACGTATTACTGCACATTACCAAATTTTTCAACTTCATTTTCATCTTGTTTATAGAGTAATTAGTTTTCCAATTAATATTTATTCAAATGGAAGTATTGATAACAAAATTTATACATAGAAATTTGAGTTAAGAATAATCGTTTGAGTTAAGAATAACCTAATAAAGCGGAAGATATTACACCCAATTATGTTTAAAATTGAATTTCGATGAGGGAAACTTCAAAAATATTTAATAAACTTAAATGTGCAAGAAAATTTAGTGGATAGCTATATATCTGTTAAATATATTTTTAAAACTATACGTATTTCTCTTTGTTATAATTATTTAATTACTTATTATTGTAACATACAGTTTAATCAGGCGCATCAAAATTTTGTACTTAAATGTTATTTGATATTTAATGGTATGCATTTTGTATAAATTTATTTTTTTAAAATAATAGAAGCCAAATAACATTATTTATTATTCGCATTAATATTATATATCACCATTACATATATTTACTTTATTTTCTCAGTTACTTGAAATAAATAATTAGAAAAGTCTAATTAAACATTCCTTATCATCGTCTACAGAAATTAGGAGATATTATTGAGATAATTATTGCAGATCCAGTACGTCTTGATAACTTTTCTTCATAAAGAACATTGATGATTATTTTCTTTGAATTGCTTTAGGAGAATTTATAGCGTATGAACTGGATAGCTAAAAGAGAACCTTACATGTAATCGGTAATAACTATAATAATAATTAATTGAAAGTAGTTATCAAAGGCTTAACAGCAAAAGAAAAATATACAATTATACGATATTCCTTTGATTAAAGATATGTCTTAACCCTCATATCATGTTTAATATTTTCTTAGGAAAAGTACATAAAAGACTTTCTCCTAAATAATTCCTAATTACTTTCCGGGATTTTTCCATTACCAGTAACTTGTTAATAGTTATAATTTATATATCTATCCATCTATGTATCTATCTATGTATATATATATATATATATATATATATATATA
>BMAW01112965.1:33318-46989 GCA_019974015.1 Nephila pilipes
ATACTTCTTATTGGAGAAAGTTTTATCTTAAATGAAAACGAAGGATGTATAAAAAAGAAGTCGGGGAGTGAAAATTTGTATTGCAATCGGTTTCTTAAAATATTGTTTTAATGCCAACTGAAATAAAAATGACGATCCTCTAAACGTCATGATAAAAACATTTTTTCACACGTAATTTTTTAGGTTATATTCAAAAGGTTTCAAATCCGATTAATACTAATCGGATAAAATTGCTTACTATCCCCCTTTGAAAACTCCTATCGAGTATCCTAAGTTAATCCTTACCAAATAGTAGAGTTTATAATCATTTTTCTTCAAAATAAAATTTACTATTCCCCTGAATGCTAGATATCTCCTTAAAAATCTCTATTATGAAAGTGGAGAGATTTAAAATTTTTGTTCAAAAAATTGTTAATTCGGGTGAATATTGAGGATCTTGTAACATAATAATAAAGAGATAAGATACTGAGGAAAATAAAAAAAAAATGATTTTATAATATTATTCTTAATTATCTTTATGTTAATGTAAACAAATTCTAAAAATGATAGATATTGTATCTGACAAAGGCCAAACTCTTTCAATCTTTTTAAATAAATATTATGCCAAACAGATTGCATTTAGTGCCACATTGCTAGAATTTCATTTCAGATTCATATTACATACATTTTTCAAGAAAGGGGGAAATAATTACAACTTTAATTATTTGATTACCCTTTAATTTAACTACTCAAATATGCTTTGAAATGTTAAATTTTTATTTTATTTAATAAAAAAATAAATATATGAGATAAAATTTAAGATTAATGTGTATATTGTATGTGTTGGAAGTAAATACAGTGAGAATCATGCACAGATACGAAAAGCTGGTTTATTTACGGAAAGACATATATTAGAGAGCTCGGCAGCGTGACTTTCACGTTTTCAGATTCAACAACATCAGGTGTCATAATGACGTATTAGTTGTTAGGACAGAAAATCGCCATCCATTGCACGTATGTGTACCCAGAGCTTACATGCCGTGCCGCAATGTATTTTATGTTCGGGGAGGGGAAAAAAAACACGCTTTGATATCCAACAGGATGCAAAGCTACAAACAAAATCACAAATTAAAATGAAAAAATAATACAAAAAGAGCACTAAAAATTCGTGCAAGACAAATTAAAGTTCTCTGTTAAAACATGCATATTTATGCATTTTGTAAGTACATGTAACTTAAAAAATGTTATCAAACTTTTTCCTTCCTCAAACACAGAATATTTTTTTATTTAGTTTTTTAGCGCAAAATCTTTACTTCCAGTTTTAGAAATACAGATTTCTACTTTGAAGTAGTATGCATAAGATTTTTCAAATAGCCCTTGTGTTAACTAAATACAATTTCTCGAAAATCTGACATATATATATATATATATATATATATATGCAGGAATAGGACAAAATAATAGGAATACCTGTGAAAAAATGAAATATTTTCATTAATAAGGTGTTGGGCTACATTTAGCTTAAAAGACAGCTTGTATTTGACATGGGATTGACAAATAATGATTTCAAACAAAGGTTTATGGAATTCGAACCCATTTCTAGTGCAGGGCCGTCTCGATTTCAGATCGTGTGCGTTTAATAGAAATACGAGCAAGGACTTCGATCTCTAAAAAATTCCACAAACTCTTAATATGTTCAGATCAGGTGACTGGGAACACCATGTTAGATATTCCACTTCATTATCATGCTCATTTAATAATACTTGAATATAGCGAGACGTGTGAACGGGGGCTTTGTCTTCTTGGAACACAGGACATTCTCCCGGAAAGAAACTCTGAAGCATAGGGTGAAGATGATCTGCGAGGATGCTTCAATAATGCTCGCCTGTGATCATACCCCTTAAGAAAACCAGAGGCCTCTTCCACGGGAAGATATTGCATTCCACACCATTATGGAACTCCTTCCATGTTTCAAGGTTAAAACCAGGCAATCAACATTAAGAATGCTTCTAATGGTGCTCGCCAGATAAACACTTGACCGGTGATCTGGAATAATGTAAATGAGGATTCATCAGATAAGGTGACTTGCCCCCATTGCAGTTGTGTCCAATTTAGGTGTATTGGCACTACTATAGTCTCTTCATAATATTCTGCGACGAAACTAACGGATTTGGAATCCTTTTCATGCCATGAATATTCGCAGCATGCAACTCACATTTAATAGTTTTCATAGATACGGGGTTCTGAAAGTGAGTATTTATTCCAGACTTTATCTGCGGCAGTATAGCTTTGCGTTTACGGGCGATTATACTCCTCAACACCCATCTATAACGATCATTCAACTTCGAATTTCGTCCATTGTTGTGCTTCGCAGCAGACATCTTACCCTGGTTTGTGTAGGCTGCATAACCCTTAACTCAGTGGTCCTTGAAACACTCACAATGTTAGAGGTTCTGTTCACGGAAGCTCCGGCAACGCGAGCTCCAATTATCATGCAACGTTTCACGTCGGAGAGTTCGGACATAATCTCGATTTGTTAGAAACATAATTTTCTCATGCAACTTTCACACGCTCAAATGCTTGACTGATACCTTCCTTTTCGCTCTCACTAGGTAGTACACGGTTGCCACACGTGGCGGCCGTTTATTGGACAATCGATGGACGACTAATTTTTAAATGGGTATTCCTATTATTCTGTCTTATACCTACATATATATATATATATATATATATATCTGTGTGTGTGTGTGTATAACAGGGTGGTATGAGACACTTCTAACTTTTGGTCGAGTATGCGTTGACAAGTACTCATCAAAATTTCAGAAAATTTTTTGGAGTTGTAGTTATTGCTTGATAATCGTTTGAATGAGTCGATGTGGGTGTTTTGTAAAAGTTTGAGTATTGTGTTGACATTAAATATTCGTTTTTGAAAGGCAATATGCCAAAGTAAATCAAAGACGAGTTGGAAGCTGTGATTGTACTTTGTATCGACATTGACTTTGTATCGACATTGACGATAACATCGCTAAAGATCACCAAATATTGCTAGACGACTGTCAAAGTAAGGTGAAAGAAATACAAGAAGCTATGATTATGTCCAACGAACGTGTTTATCATATATAGAATCATTATTTAGGCAAGAGAAAGCTGTTCGCACGGTGAGTGCCACATTTGCTAATATTAGACAAAAAACATGTTAAAATGAACATTTCTAACTTATTGTTGGTGCAGTAAAGGGACAGTAAATCAGCTCGATTAATTACGATAGAGAGAAACTTGGATTCACCACTATATGCCCAAAACAAAACTACTGTCAAAACAGTGGAACAAGTGGGAACTAACTCCATAAAAAACTAAAATTGATTTCTTAGTAAGGAAAGTGTTGGCGACTGTTTTTTCGGATAGTTATGTAGTTATCTTAATGGATTTTCTTCAAACGTAATAGCGATGATCATAACTACAAGAGTTTACTGCACAAAAGTAGTTGACAAACTAAAACAGTTCAGAAAAAACAACCACATTTGCAGAAAAAAAAGTTATTTGTCTTCAAGACAATGCATCATCTCACACCTCAGCAATTGACATGGCGACAAAATTTGAAATTACGATTTGAATTTCAAGACCATCCTTTGTACTCACCAGATATAACCCCAGTAATAATTTTTTTGTTCCCGAATCTAAAATTTGCTTTCGGAGGATAGTGAATTTCGTCAAATGAGGAGATCATTACCTTCGTAAACAGTTATTTTACACACACTGATGCCGAATACTATTTTGAAGGCTTAGAGAGATATGATCATCGCTGGTGGAATTGTGTAAACTTACAAGCAGACAATGTATGAAAATAAAAATAAATTTAATGCAAAAATGTTTCGTATCTTCGTAAGGTAGGAAAGTGTTCAGACCATCTTCATATATATACATATATAGTTTTCAATTTTCTAATCGCTTGAGCATCTCGTGTATAGTTCAAATATTCAAAGTCCGTTTTCTAGAACCTATTCAGTGGAACATGTTGAAGTCTACACAATCGACGTCATCGAAGAGATTTGTTGCATAAGAGTATGTCGTAGCACATTACAAATTAACACTAGAACATAAGGAAAAGAAATAATCGAAGAAAATAGTTCCAGTACTAGAAATCAACGTAAAGCTGAGAACTTGCATTTGAAGAAAGTGATACTAACTTAAAATGTAAATCATAAGTGGTTTCTTGCTGTATATAACAATTTTCTACGCACAAGGTAATCAAACGTCAGTCACACCGCAGGACTCGTCACTAGCGGCAGAGCTTGAGCTTTCCTGAAGCCTCATAATCGAACACATTCATCAATTTTAGCTGGGGCGAAGAGCTATGGAGAAGATCCTAGTGAATACACCCCGTCTGAACAGGAAAATATGAAAGTGTGCAAAAGTTTCAAATTGTGGCACCTAATTGATATGGCATATTTTTCACTTTTTTTTTTTAAATCCAGACATGTCGGAATCTGTCGTCAATCCATGAAGTTAAAAAATAATGTCATTTAGTTAAGCCATGAAGTTAAAAATAATGTCATTTTGTTCTTCATAATGAAGTTAAAAATTATTTATGTAATATAACACACAATTTATCGTAAATATTTTAATAGGTAATTTTCTAGCAATATACAAGTTGTTTCAATTATCAATATTTCTAAGCGTATTTTTCAAAATTCATTAGAATTTCATTTTTTACCAGTTCACATGTGGTACTCACTACTTACATATATGCAGATATTTTAGTACTGAAACGTGATGTCACATGATCATATAGGAAAAATGGTTATTTTCTTCAGTCTCTGTTATCATTTTTGAACTCACAAATGAAGAAGCCGTAAAGAGTGAGAGAGTGTTTCAAACCTGGTTCTCAGAAATGTTGGACATTCATACAGAAGGACTGGTCACATTATTTCAGGTTTTGGTGAATTTATACCCCTCCACGGGACTTATATAAATAAGGATTCTTACCATGGTTAGCATACACTCCTACTAGACTCTCTTTTCACGCAGGGATACATACTTACATCACAGTAACACATATATATTCATTAGGAGGGAAATTTATTTCATCAAATAGAAATCGATAGCTATTTTTATGGACACCACTATATCATATTTCCTTTCTCATAAGTATGTTAATTTGTGTTAAATATCAAAATTTTGTAGTTTCAATTCACACAATTTAACAAACTAATAGTTGAACCAAATGTCTATGTTTTATTTCAGTATTATTGTCAATTAGTTTATTTTACACACATCCATTAAATAATTTATTTTAATCTCATCTATCCTGAAAATACGACCTATCTGCCTTCTTTATATTTTCGAGTCATAAAATTTCTATTTTAAAGATAACATTTAACTCTTCCAGGACGGTGGTATATTTTTATACCACATCTTTAGCATCCTAAAAATGTCTGTAAAATACCTTTCCCCCCCCCAAATTTATCTTCAAATGGTAGCTGAAAGTATTATTTACTTGAATCAGATGACACAATCATGGAGAATGATTATAAAAATCAGACGACTTTATTCTCCGAAGAAAAGAAATTTCAGACAGGAAAAAAAAAATATACAAATACTTGCAAAGAACAGATTTAGCTACCTAAAGTGAGCTTTTTTATAATTATTATTAAATTATTCAGTTAAATAAAATAATTAAAAGTAAACGATGAAATATAGAGATATGGACAAGAGTAAACTTTTCCGTAATTAAAATGAAAGAAAAGGATAAATTTTAAATTTGAATATATTTAAGATAAATCTAATTATAAAATTAAAACAAACGATAAATTATTAAATTGAATATAAATCAGTATACATGCAATTACAATTAAAGCAAACAAAAAATTATAAAATTGAATATAAATCAGTATACATGCAATTACAATTAAAACAAACAAAAAATTATTAAATTGAATATAAATAAGATAAAAGTAATTAAAATTAAAACAAACGATTTAAAATTGAAAATTGATCTGGCTTCATCTAAAACAATTACCCCTTAAGTGGCAGATAAAAATTTATCAACGCTGTGCGTACCTACGAAAAGATAACAAACAAAAGCGCTGGAGGAAAAAGGATGTTTTAAAACTAAAACTATTGCAAAAAAAAATCTAACGAAGCCAAAATTGAGGGAAACTCTACGAATGCGTTTAAGATAGAACTGGCAGGAGACAGCAGACAAGGGACTTGTTGTTGATGATAGACATGAGACTTGAAACCGATAATTGATGTATATAGTGTTAGCATGAAATAAAAATTGACGAAAAGCTGCCGACAATTGAGGGACAACAGTATTGGTTCATTGCCTCTAGTGGTGAACTTTATCAAAGAAAACTAAGATGTAAATCATCGAAAAAAGGTATTGCAAAAGATACAATACAACAAAGATGTACGCTCTTTGTAGGAAAAACAGAGCCTTCAGCATTAGAGCACCAGATGTGAATCTTGAAAGAAAGGATGAATCCTTCTAAATTGAAAAGATCTAAGAATACCGCTTTAGCGATGAAAAAAGGGGGAAATAAATGAGTATACATCCCATGAATACTTCTTGAAAAGGATGAAATTTTTCTCAATTCAAAAAAGTTTTTTTAACACATCTGTCCATTACATATGTAGATGGTATGTTTCGAATATGAACAATTACTGCGGAAGACTCTTTTTTGAACTCTTACAGATGTGCGCTTACTCTTAATTTTATTTAAAGTAGTCTTATAATTTAGTTTTAATTAATTTTTTAAACATATATAATATGAAAAAATATCCTTAAAATAATGTCTACATGGGGACTTTCGATTGAAAACAAATTGTTTTGTTTTAAAATCTCATTTCTGATGAATCGGCAGAAACGAGTGAGGAAGAAAAATATCCTTACAGTATATGTAATAAAAAATATGCCTTATTTTTAATAAAACTGTATATTCATTTCTATTAAATTTCATTTAAGTTTATAATACAGTTTTCTTATTAAATTATGATAATTGTATACAAATAAAAAGTTATACTTATATTAATTAACATATTTTCGTACAAATTATCATTTTTGGAAATAAAAATACTTCTTTAATTTCTCATTTTTTTCAAAAGTGTTTGTGATCCTAATATTTCCCAAATTAACTAAAATAATATACATTTTTATGAAAGTATTTATTATTTCTTCGGAGGAATACGAAACAACGATTTTACAAATAAGATGTCCTAAAGGGATGGTGGTATATTTTATATACCGGGTCTTAAAAATCAGGAAAAAAATAAATATTAATTTTATCATTTGATATTGTGTCCTTTTAACATTCTTAATTCTCATCAGATGAATTCTAAATGAAATTTAATGTTTTTTATGTACCACTTCTCAAAGGATTAATCAGAGAGGGAAAACTGGGGTAACAACTGATCATTATATATATATCAGAGTCAATGCTTATTTGAACTTCTGGGAATTCATGAAAATGACGCTCGAATATCGTCGCTTTCTAGAAATATTCTAGAGATGTGACAGAATTTAGCTTCCCCTCAGTGTTACTGACTTGTTTGTACTGTGTTACACAACTCTCAGAGTAGAAGATGATGTTTATCGTTCAATTTCCCAATATAAACTCTTGTTTTTTTGTAATATAACCATCGTCTTCCGGCATCAGCTAGGTGGTGCGCTTAAGAGCAAGATGGATACACTAAGAATTTAATCTTAAAAATAAACAAAATGTTAAAATTGTGCAGCATGTAAATTTAAACCAGTTTCTATTGGATCTAGGTGAAAAGAATTTCAGAAAAGTATTTTAGATAATTATAATAACTATATAGTAAACATATTCTATTTTGGATTCTGAAATAAGCGCATAATTAATAACACGATTAAAAAGTATGATTAAGATTAAAAAGTTCTTTGTAATCGAATCTAATTTTAGATATTTTATAAGCAATATAAAAAATGAGTTTAAAGTACATACAGAATCAAAAGTTATACGTAATACTGCCCATTGCCAAATGTTTCAACTTCATCTTACTTAAATAAATTAGTTTTCCAATTCATATTTACTCAAATGGATGTATTGATATCACAATTTATAAATAGAAATTTGGGTTTGACTTAGAATAATCTTATAAAGAGGAAGATATAACATCAAATTATGTTTAAAATTAAATTTCGATGAAGGAAACTTCCAAAATATTTAATAAACTTAAATGTGTAAGAAAGTTTAGTGGATAGTTTTATATCTGTTAATGTTTTTTAAAACTATACGTATTTCTCTTTGTTATAATTATTTAAAAACTTATTATTGTAATATACAGTTAAGTCAGGCCCATTAAAATTTTGTACTTAAATGTTATTCGATATTTAATGGTATGCATTTTGCTTAACTTTATTTTTTAAACTAATAGAAGCCAACTAACATTATTTTTTATTCACATTAATATTACATATGACCATTACATATCCTTACTTTTTTTCTCAGTTACTTGAAATAAATAATTAGAAAAGTCTAACTAAACATTCCTTATCATCATCTACAGAAATTAGGAGATGTTATTGAGATAATTATTGCAGATCCAGTACGTCTTGATAAGTTTTCTTCATAAAGAACAGTGATGATTATTTTCTTTGAATTGCTTTAGGAGAATTTATAGCGTATGAACTGGATAGCTGAAAGAGAACCTTACATGTAATCGGTAATAACTATAATAATAATTAATTGAAAGTAGTTATCAAAGGTTTAACAGCAAAGGAAAAATATACAATTATACGATATTCCTTTGATTAAAGAAATGTCTTAACCCTCATATCATGTTTAATATTTTCTTAGGAAAAGTACATAAAAGACTTTCTCCTAAACAATTCCTAATTACTTTCCGTGATTTTTCTATGTCCAGTAACTTGTTAATAGTTATAATTTATATATATATATATATATATATATATATATATATATATATATATATGAAATAATTTCGCGTAAATGTAATTTAATTTAATAATTTTTCCTACTCTTTATTTCATAGTAAGGAGTTCAATATTTTTCCATGATAACATTCAAATTTAACTTTTGTTTTATACAAGATACGCGCTCATCAATTAATACAATTCAGCTTTCCCCATGGATGCAAACCTGTAGAGATAATCCCTACTAGACTTTCTGTCAGCATCTAATGCCGCTGAAAATTCCACCGTCCATTACCACATGGTATAAAGAAATCCCTCCATATAAAATCTTTCGTTTTATCGACTTCGTTTAAATTTTCGTTTATAATCTCTTTCGTTTGGCCATGAACGATTAAACTGCGCTTTTGATATATTTCATCAAATATGATTCACAGAACAGAATGGACGTAGAGTGCTCTGAGTTTAACATCATATAAAAAAAAGCCTATCTGTTAAAAGTAATAAATTGACTTTTTGAAGTAAAGTAATAATATATAAGATCTTCTAATTCTAATCATAGATTTTAATGTCGTTTTTACTTTTACATGTACACATACACACAGCTCACACGCTCAAACGCTCTCTCTCTCTCTCTCTCTCTGACACACACACACACACACACACACACATATATATATATATATATACATATGTTTGTGTGTGTGTGTGTATGCCTGCGTGTGTGATAGTAAAAAGTGTAAACATCATTATTATTTTAATTTCAATTTTGCTTTCATATACGTAAAACATTAGACGTTGAATAGTTTTCTTTTTTTTGTTTACAAAGTATTAAATACTCTAATCCTACCGATCTTCATTCCATTTTACCCTCTTATACAAAAATGTAAAATCTTAAGAAATTAATATTTTTTCACAATATACGCAAAAGTTGAAAAATTATTTATCATCTGCATATGAGTGGAATTTTATTTATATTTCTGGAGAATGTATAATTATTATTGATATCCATACATTAATTCGAGAATTGATTTTTGAAGTAGAAGCTAAGAATAAGAAGGTTTACGATTCTTAAGCGTATTAATAAGTAAATAAACATGCACTAATAAAATCATATTTAGCATAATTCGTATATTTTTTAATAATCGATTCATATATTACCTTTCATCTTATTCCAAACTAAATAGTGTTAATTAATTTCTTATCAATTTATTACGATAAAATAAATTTCATTTCAGTCTTATCCATGAGAAGCTATATTTTGTATTAATAAGTGATAATATTATTCACTTTAAATAATTTGTGTGAGTAGGCATTTATAATAAAAAAACATTTTACCATATGCTTCCTACATAGTGTAATATTACTATAAAAATAAAGGATATATGTAACACGATATATTTGTTCTAAGATTAATTGGATATAATGTTTCATTCGTCTTAAAGGTAGCGAGTTACTTTAAGTTTACACAATACCATATTTATTAAGCTTCTGCCCTTTATACATGTTATTTTTGTTTGTTTAACATTTTCATACTTACGCTGTTATATAATTCTACATGCAATAGATATTTTTAACCATAGTAAGAAATGGAACTATAAAAAAGGGAATTGACAAATTATAAGTACTTAAGGAAAATAAAGGGGGTCATCAGTGTTATTTCTCACCGTAAAGTTAACAATACTCCCTCTAAAATATTTTGTCCTTCCATAGTTTTTTACCACTTTAGCATTATATTCTACGGAAAGAAAATTATGGATTTTGCTTTTATTGGTAAATGAATGAATACTTAAATTTATTTTCTATTTTTTTTAAAAAAATTGTTTTTGTTATTCTCCAATATATCCTAAAAGTGTGAATTGAAATAAGAAACTACATCGGACTACATGAGAAAGAATGTCTGTAAATGGTAAAAATGTTAATACATGTACAAAGAACGTTTCGTGTTTTGTGACTTGAAGCATTTTGATGAAAGTTTTTTAGCAAAAAGTAAAGCGTATATTAGTAGATTTAAAGACATATCACGTTAGGATTGAATCAATAGCAAACATTTGATTATCTAGTATTAATCAATATACACTCAAGAGCCAAAACATTATGACCACCTGTCAATAACGAGTTGGCCCACCTTTGGCATGCAACACAGCTTCAACCCGCCTTGGCATGGATGCCACAAGTCCTTGGTAGATGACCGGAGACAAATTGTACCAGATGTTTAAACAACGGTCACGCAAATCCGAGATATTGCGAATTGGTGGTCTTTGAACTCTGAGCTGCCGTCCCATGACATCTCAAATTTGTTCTATCGGATTGAAATCCGGTGAGTTAGGCGGCTATGACATTAACTGGAATTCAGAATCATGTTCCTAGAACCACTCCAACACAACTTTAGCCTTATGACACGGGGCGTTGTCCTGTTGGAACATTCCATTTCCAGCTGAAAAAACAGAGGCCATGTAAGGGTGCAACTGGTCCGCAATGATGTTCAGATACCCTGTAGTATTCTTGGTCTGCTCTACCACAAACACGGGTCCCAGAGATGCCTAAGAGAACGTCCCCCAAAGGATAATACCGCCACCACCGGCCTGTGTATGACCTACTGTACATTGAGGGAGCAACTGTTCGCCTGAAAGACGGCGTATCCTGACACGGCCATCGGCGAGATGAATGACAAACCATGATTCATCTGACCAGGTAACTCTCTCCCACTGATCCATGGACCAGTCGCGATGTTCCCGGGCCCATCACACGCTCAGTTGGTGAAGACGCTTGGACAGCAAAGGCATTCCAGTGGGACGTTTGATGCGTAACCCCATATCCAACAGTGTACGCTGAACAGTGTGCTCCGATACTGTTCAACTTGACCCTGCATTGTATTGGGCTATAAGACGAGCCACTGTCTGGCTCCGGTTTTGCTTCACCATGCAAGACAGTCTCCGACGACCTTTTTCTTTGATAGCGTGTGGACGTCCAACACCATGTCGGCAACTGCTGGTTTCACCGTAATTCATCCACTTTGCGTAAGTACTCGACTGTAGAACGCGAACAGCCCACGAGTCGTGCAGTTTCGGAAATACTTGTTCCGAGCCTTCGAGCCATTACAATCTGCACTTTATCAAAGACGCTTAGATCCGCAGCATTTCCCATCACACACAGAAGTAAGTGGAACACAATCAAACACACTTATACACCTTAAAGCAAGAAAGAAAACTTTAAATGTCAATATCATCTATGATTTAAATATATTACACTTTTTATAATATATTTTGAAATGAAAATAGAAATAAATAAAGCTACCCAAAATAAAAAAAATCAAAAAAAAAATGTATAAAAAATGTATAAAATGTAAAATGTATAAAAAAAAAATGTAAAATTTATAAAAAAATGTCAATAAAAAATGTATGACAATTTTCATTGAATTTAATCAGTAGTTTAATAACAATGTTTGTTAATTCGACAGAATGGTACTCTCGCAGTATTGAAAGAATAAAAGTATGTAAATCCTTTGAGAATTTTTAGATCATTCTAATTATAGAATATTTGTCTCATTTCTGAAGAAATATATATAAATTCAACAGTTAAAATGTCATAAAATGTTATATAAAGGAAACATTTAGTAATTTTTTTTCTTTATTTGGAACAGAAAATCTCCATATTGACAAAAGATCCCAATCACTTGCTTAAGTGTTTTAGTATTTTATAAGTAAGTGTTTTAGTTTATAATTCATTTCCTATCAGAAATACAGAGAGCATAAAGAATTTAAAACCACTTTGTATGATTTATAATCTACTCTTAATATATATTATTAAGTAAAACATTAAAATGATGTTCACAAAAAAGTATATCTGATTCTTTAGATGATACATTTAAATGAAATGAAAATAATATTTCAGAAATTTTGTATCTATCTCATACACTTTCAGAAACACAATGAATTATATTGAAATCCCAATGGATCTACAAATACAAACAATACAAACTCCTTAATGTTAGCTAATTTTTCATCACCCATTTCTTCTAACAAAATATCTATTCAATAATTATAATCAATATTATGTTTTTTTTAGTTAGAGTTAATTATTTCCTATTGTTTTGCTAAGAACACTATATCATGCACCACTTATAATGAAGGATAATGTATGTTTCAAATACAGAAAATTGGAAGTAGACATAGTAACTTTTTTAATGAAATATTTACAGAAAATGTATTTATTTACTACATGTGAACAAAAAAGACGCAATACAGAAAAAATAAACAAAGAAAACAACATACATTACAATTACTTAATATTCAATTTTTTTTAAAAAAAATCATTATTCTAACGTTCATACTATTTCTATAAATTTTATTATTTTTAAATAAGGATTAAATAATGTTAAATTTCTTATAAATATTTCTCAAAATACAATGCATGAGTTTCATTGTCTTAGTATTATTTATATGTTTATAAATGATTATCTATCAGGACAACATGAAAAATATTAAAAAACTGCTATACTAAGTTTAATGGATTTCCTTAAAATAGCTGTTAATCTAAATTTTTATTCCTTGCGCAAAGTTTCAAACATGGGATGGAAAAAAAAATCCAGAAAATATTTAAAAATGTTATATGGTTTACAAAAAAGTACCCTTAGAACTTACGTACATGACCATCATGAATAAAAAAAACTTTACAATTAAAATTACATTTTAATTTAAAATACAATTTACAAATACATTTTACAGTTATGAAAATCAATGGAATGATCAGAAGCATTGTTAAAGAAAATTTAAATTTTCTCTCCAAATAATGTA
>BMAW01112965.1:71916-103345 GCA_019974015.1 Nephila pilipes
TCCCCGATTTATACAAAAACCTTAGAAGCAAGAATAAAATTTTTGCTTTTGTTATATATTATACTTTAAAAGTTCTACAGTGTTGGATTTCCTGATTTTTCGAAACTTAAAAGAAGTTTTTTTTTTTTAAAAAAAAATATAATAAGTTTCTTTAATAATAATAATTACGATAAAATTTGCAAAATACTCTAAAATATATTTGAAAAATAAATGTAATCAGAATCTAACAGATAGTTACATTGAAATAAAAAATATTTGTTCGTTTTCTTTTTTTTTTCTCGCCTATTTATTCATGAGTCACACTTTTTATGTACGATAGTACAAAGAAAGGAATGTTCGGGTGCGTTCTAAGGCACCCGAACGTTTGAAACTCTGAATAGAGAATCAAATGGCTCTTGTAAATGAGCATGAAAAACAAGTTGTAAAAGCTTTCATATCGACAAAGAATGCTTCTCCCTCTTGATTATTGTTGATTCTTTCAGGTTTTGGTCATTATTGATTATCATATGCCTTTTTGGTGTAATAAAACTTAGAAATGCACATCTGCCTTCTTGTAAATCTTCAAGGTTGCTTTCATGTAGCTGGAAAACTATTCTTCCGTGGTTCTTCCTCTTATTGCCGTAATAAAGCTTTAGAAAGTTATTGCCTTTTCTGTTACATTGTCGGACATAGGATAAATAGAAACTATGCCGACGAACTTAAAAGAAGGCCTTCTACTTTGCGAACGTTATCGGGAAACTGAAAATGACCGTTCAGTGAACTGATATTATGTTAGATTTTGAGAGATAATGTAAAAAGGACCCAGTCACTTAGGGGACTGTCCAGACGAAGTAGGGGGGGAGGGAAAAAACGATATTTGAAGCTAAAGTTTTCCTTCGTTTTCAAGAAAGTAAAGAAAAATTGTTGTCAGTTTTTTCTAAACCGATTGAGGAGTCTGTGCGTTGAGAAGGAAAGGTTTTTGTAATTATTTTGAATGTTGATCGAAAGAGTTGTCTTCGTAGGAATGTATTGGCTTTGGCTCTATCATATGCACAAAATCACACACAAAAAGCAGTTTATTATCGCACAAAAATCAGAGCAGTAATCTTAGAATTAAAACAATATTATGCAATTCTTTTGAAATTTTAAATAAAAAGTAAGGATTATCTAAAGGTTAAGAATATAACTTTTTGTACGAAAAGTGAAAAAAAGGTAAGAAGCTCCTGTATGTTGTCATTACTTGCAAAAGAAACAATTAAGTACAAATAAGAATCGTATATTCCTTTTATATAAACAAGATTACCGAGATACGTGAAGCTCCTCGGCAACTTAAAAATGTTTGCAGTCATAATATTTTGTCTTCGATATCAGCTTATTGTTTGCGTTTTACTAGAAGTATTCTAAAAATTCAAAGCATTTCCTCTTTTTTACTAATTGAAACATTTATTACTATTGGGAAAAAAATAATTTTAAATTTCTTATGTGCATTTAAAGAATTTACTTTTAGGAACACGTAGGTAAACTGATAAATTATTAATGTTTCATTTACAAGTAACATAAGGACAAAGTAATAAGACGGTCCTCGTAATTTAAACAAGTAACGAGAACGATAGCTTAGCTAGAGCGTCCACTTCTAACTTTCACACCGCGGCAACGTAAGGATTTTGATTTAATGCGTATCAGCTCTGCTACATGTTGGAACACCTAATCGTCACCTTTTGTTTGACCTCACCGTCAAAACATGTGGAAACTACGATGTGGCACTATTTAACAAAGGCCAACATTTATAGCCTTAGGATACTCACATTTTAGAGCATAATGCGAAACACCTTTTTTTTAATGGTTTTGCTTTTTATTCATCTCATTTATTTGCCATAGTGAATATTTTATCATAATTTTCAGCATATATAAGAAGAATTAGATCAAAGAAAAATAAAGTTTTCATTTTTGAAAAATGCTTGTTAATAAAATTTAGACTTAATCTTAGGATTCATTCAATATTATAAATATTAATGTATCACAGTATAATGGATTATGGAACAATAAAAAATGACAATTATACATCAAATGTATCATTCCTTCATGGAAGATATATAAGAAAATTCTTAAGAGTGTTTAAATTTTTAAGATTTCTCTGGCATGTTCTAAAAGAGAAAAACAATTATAAATTAAGTAATAATGAAGTTTCCAAAAGAGCATAGTTTATTTATGATGATATGTCTATTGTTATACAAATGCTGTGAATACTTATAAGAGCTTTTAAACTTACTTCATTATCGATTTGAGAAAGTCTGAATTTTACATTATAACATCAAGAGACAGGATCAGCAATTTTGCTTTTTATTTTATTTTGTATTACTGATTATAATTACGTGCAATTTATGAAGTATCATATTATTTTCTTCTTATTTCTAATTTGATTATTTTAAGTTTTAACACCAGGTGTGTATCAAATTCCTGCATTTAAAAGAATTAAAAATAAATTTAAAATATTTTATATCTATTTTAAAAAGATTTACTGAAAATCAAAATATAAATAAATTTTACTTGAATAATATCAATTAAATTTGGTTAGTTTATTGTGTGTACCTTTGTCTACAATGAAATAAGCGTTTCATTTTTTTATGCAATGTTTTATATTATCATCATTGTTTTGTGCTATTTCTCTCAATGCTCTTAATAATATTGAAAAAGGAAATCTAGGTGAAAAGCAGCTTAAATTGTTAGGAAATAATTTCTTTTTTAAAAAAATAAAATAAATAAATTTCTCAAATTTTCTTGTACTGAAATCGTAATTGAGATCTCCAAGAAAATATGTTTCCCTAAGAAAGGGAGACTCTTTGTATTTAGGGATTTTCTAAGCCGCGAACATCCCCATTGACTGCGGACAGCAGCAATTATCTTGCTTCTTTTGTATGCCTATGTACGGTGCCATCCATGAGCGATAAAAAAGGGGGAAGTAAACATCGCCTAAGGCGCCGTCTTTAAGGGCCTTTTCCTCACAAAACCCGCCGTCTTCAAAAGGTTAACCACACATAAAATAGACATATTTAATAATATTAAAAAATTCTTCAACAACTGTTTGGATCATGATTATCCAATAAATTTCTTAAATACTTATATACATCACAAATATATTAAACATCTTTGCGAATCGTGATCCAATTTCAAATCCACCACAAAACAATAGGTCCACAAAGTCGGCTTGTTAGTGGTCTAGCCGTGAAGAATCTATTTATTTACATTTACACAGCTTACATTTTTACTCACTCTCTGGACCGTTATACTCCTTTACCATACAACTTATTACCAACCAATTGTTTGCATCATTTTACATTTTATTACCAATCAAACAATGATTTAAATCTTTTTTCAATTTATATGGTGATGATGTGTTATATATTTTCATTTTGAGTATGTGATATACATCTTGAAGCTTAAAGACAATTCCGTCTTACTACTCACATATTTGAATCTTCATTTCTTTGAATTTTGTAAGTAATTTTTATATTTTGATCTGTTGATAATTTTTAGAATGATAGATTTTATTTTGTAAATTTTATCGTTGAAATTTTTTGCATTTTTTAATCATTGAACTATTTTGTAATTTGGATTTCCCAATTCAGCCTACCAGGAATAATAGATTTTATTTTTGTAGATTTTATCGCTGAATTTGTTTGCATCTTTTAATCATGAACTTTTTTGCAATTTGGATTTCCTAATTCAGCCTACCAAGTCGCAAAGGGGGAAGGTTGGTACCATTAAACTAGTTTAACCCCGCTTAATCGGTCCTCAGCCCGATATTGCTTTTTGACTTGCTGGGTTCCATATTTTCTTTTATTTTTCTTTCATTGTTACATTTCTTTCTGGTTTTTTCTCTTTTTAATTATTTTAAATTATTCTTTCTTAAATTTTCAGTATATTTATTTCATACATTCTTATGGTTGCTTCGCGCCTAATTATGTGTGGATTTTTTGAATAATGATATCTTTATGATTTGGATCTAATATTTGCATAATTGCTTATAGTTTATTTTGAATTCTGTTTGGATTCAAAGTTGTAACTATGAATGTTTTTTGTTTTTTTTTTATCTTGATATTTGTTATTTATATTCTTTTAATAAAAAAATTTTAAAAAATTACATGCTGTTTCGGCGTTTTGTACCTATGATGACTAATCTTCTTCTTGAAACAACATAATTATTCGAGCTTTGGACTTACTGATCAAGTGATTATAAATTGACTTTGCAGATTATAATGTTTAATTTTAATCTAAGATACGTAGGTATTGGTGAAAGATTGGTGATTTTGAAAATTATATTTTATGATAATGGAAATTTTTGAAAATTTAGCTACTGGCAATTTGGCTTACTTATGTTTGTCAAAGCTCGGTGATGTAGTATAATGGTATCTGCTTCATCGTTAGAAAGTTACCATTTTTGCAAATTTTGCTATTTTTTATAGATGATTGATGTGCACTCTTTTTATAATATTTTGAATATGAATGAGGAGAGTCATTTTTGTGGTCCCAAACGTTTCGATTCAGCATATAAAAAAACTATAAATTTTTCAGAAAATACAAAAAATGTTACTTGTTGTAATTTTTATAAAAGTTCTGAGTATCCTCTGGGATCTCATTTGGTATATAATAGGAAATATAAAACCCGTATTTTTTGGAACTCTGAATATATTAATTCGGCTTATACTTCAGATAGAAGATCATTCTGTTCACGTATTAAGGATTTTCACCAAAGCGACTTAATTTCCAATAACATACCCAAATCTCAACGTTCTAGGGATTCTGATCATTTAAACTTAAAGTTTAAGAGGTGCTCTGATAAGAGATGCAAGACATGCGTCATGATGGCTGAAGAGCAGTATGATAGGGATTCAAACTTTTTATTTTGTAAAACTTTTAATTGTATTTATATGATGACTTGTGGTATGTGCCAGTTTAATTATGTTGGGCAAACTTCGGGAACTATAAATATTAGAATTAATCAGCATAGATCTGATGCAAAACACTATAATAGTCGTAAAAATATAGGTCGGATAGAAATTAAACATTTTAATTCACATGAATTTAATACTATTAAAATATATATTATTAAAATTGTACCCAACACAAAAGAAAGATTATGGTTTGAGAATTTTTATATTGGTTTTTATGGTACTGTTTACCCTTATGGACTAAATGCAATATGGAACAATAAAAATGTATTAAACGCAAATAAGCAAAATAACCAAGTATAATAAGTAAATAAACATGCACTAATAAAATAATATTTTGCATAATTCATTTATTTTTTAATAATTGATTCATATATTACTTTTCAACTTATTCCAAACTAAATAGTGTTAATTAATTTTTTATCAATTTATTACAATGAACTAAATTTCATTTCAGTCTTATGTATGAGAAGCTATATTTTGTATTAATAAGTGGTAATATCATTCACCTTAAATAATTTGTATGTGTCGAGGAGGAGAAGGACTTGCAGGGGTAGGTTTTTTTTCCTGTAGATATTTCTCAACAGAAGGGCCGAAAACCAGGTTTACCAACTCCACAAAGAACTTCCTGGTGACTCATGCCTTCGGGTTCGACCTCCACATAACTTGCAGTTTTTCTTTCAAAATCTTATGTGACTTAAATGCTCTGAGGTCTTCCGAATGGTATACGAGCAGAGGCTTGATCTTGCAGTCACCACTCTCATTGGCGCACAGTGCTAGAGTCAATATGTCCTTCATAGGTTTGTGGCCTGGCATCATCTTCTCCTCCACCGTTATATATGTTCTATTCGGCATCTTTTTCCAGAACAGCCCTGTCTCATCACAGTTGAAGACTTACTGAGAGATAAATCCTTGGGCTTTTATTAGATCGGAAAACGTTTTAATGTAATCTTCAGCTGCTTTCATATCTGAGCTTGCTGCCTCACCATGCCTGACAACGGAGTGAATACCGGTCCTCCTTTTGAAATTCTCAAACCAGCCCCGGCTGGCTTTAAATGATTCTTCCGATGGAAGTCTGCGGGGTTTGCTTCAGCAAATCTCCGTAGATCGCTCTTGTCTTCTCACAAATGATGGTCTGCGTCAAGGTATCTCCTTGGAGCTGCTTCTCTGTCACCCACACCATCAGCAGTTTCTCCATATTTTCATGAAGGGAGGTTCGCAGCTTGGAAATTATCGTAAGGCCCTTAACCGGCGTTACACTCTTTATCGACTCCTTCTGTTTAACCACAGTACATATCATGGACGTACTACGCCCGTACTGCCTCGACAAGTCAACAACTCGAACACCTTGCTCATGTTTTTCTATAATTTCACGTTTTAATTCAATACTCATCATCTTTTTCTTAGCACTTGACTTTTCACAAACTTTCTTCCGATCCATGGTTATAAAAATAAATGAACTACAACTGTAAATGTAAATGTAAACGCAACACAAAGCGCGAACACAACTACACAACTTATCACAGCGGAAGCACGCTGCTAACTGATTCACTGGCCATGATGGGCGCGAACGCGTGGAGCGCGGTCGCGAGCTACTACCGGCCGACGTGGTAAACCGAACTCGTATCTCGAATTTCGCTCGTAACTCAAAGCAAAAAATCACTCGCTCGTATCTCGAAAAATTCGTATGTTGGGGCACTCGTATGTCGAGGTACCACTGTATTTTAAATTATTGATGAGAAATATTATAACATTGCTGAATGTTGAATACAAATGAGTTTGAGTGAAACAGTTATTATTCTTTAAAATAAGAATAAGTATAAGTAATATATCTATGTGCATGATTTTTAGAACAATTTGTGTCTGTAACATTACATAAAAAGTACAGTTCATAAAAGATCATTATCTTGAAAAGTGAAAAACAAAACGGTTCTTAAACGATAAAATATGATCTTGCAATTTGAAAGTCTTCATAAAATGTGTTTACTATATCATCATACTCATTTTCCTGCTTAATATATTATTTTTCTTATTTTTTAAATCTTTAAAAGGAATTTGATTCTACAAAAATTTATGTCATTTACATAATATTTTTACTGTATTGATTTACATAATCTTTTTCGATTATTTTGGATGAAATTAATTCAAACAAAATAATAAATCTGCTTTCAACTTCAACATAGTTATAAAATAAAGAAAATTAATATCTTCCATAGTTAAGATGTGAATTTAATGGGATATGAAATTTTGGCGATAACAAAACTAATCAATCAAATATAGAAACCTATGTTTTGTTCATTGTTAAATTACATTTAATTGGGTAATGCAATAATCAATGTATCATCTGGCTTGACATCATTGATATTGTCTGTTTTTGAAGAAGATTTTGGATCAAAATACCACTATTTATACGATATTTTAGACATAAGTTTGGTTTTGTTTCTTTAATTATGGAACCCACATGGGTCTATTAAAGTGAACGTCTTACAGGATGATTCAACTTAGTATATATATATATGTTATATATATATATATATATAACAAAGAGTGATTTTATATTGTTATCTTATCTTCATAATTTTTCATTACTTACAATTTTAGAAAATCATAAAATTAAATCATAATCATAAAATTAAAATATATATTCAAGATTAAAATCTATCCTTACGTATTGTTTTTATATAATTTTAAAGATCATGCGTAATTATTACGCTTTTGTTAAAAGCTTTTATAGGTAAGAATTTACTCAGAAATTCAGAAATAATACCTTACAGTTCTATAAACAGAAATTTATGAATATTTAAAAGGTTGAGAAAGTAAAAATAATTCATGATATAATAAGAAAACGATAGTACTAAACAAATATTATTAAATGCTTTTATTTTAGCTAATATAGAGTTTATGAATAGTAAAAATAATATATTGCATAACATTATTTTCATGTATATCTTTAATCTCTATAATTAATTCTTAGAAACTGAGTTATTTTAAAAAAAATGTGTATGAAGCAACTTATAATATATGGTATTCTTTATTGTAAGTCTTTACTAAAGCTTTGAAATACCTAATTTATTAAATTCAGAATGATTAAGTAGAAAATTTGACTAATAAGTTTTTCATGTTTATTAGCTGTGTTAATGTTTAAGATGCTTGGCGCTCACCTTTCAACAAAGACCTTATCTCAAAATTTTAGATATTCAAACACAATAATTCACTCACTGATGCTACTAGGCGTAAACAAATTTTTACCGAATGGGAGGAAATTCTTGCGTAGAAGTCACATAATAACCTTTAAAAGATAGAACTAAATAATTTTAATGCCCACAGAACTCATGAAACTGATAATGAAAACATTCAAACACACTTATACACCTTAAAGCAAGAAAGAAAACATTAAATGTCAATACCATCTGTGATTTAAATATATTACACTTATTTATAATAGATTTTGAAACGAAAAAAGAAATAAATAAAGCTACCCAAAATAAAAAAATTGCAAATTATAAAAAAAATGTATGACAATTTTCATTGAATTTAATCAGTAGTTTAATAGCAATGTTTGTTAATTCGACAGAATTACAAACATCTCTCGAAAGAATAAATGTATGTACATCCTTTGAGAATTTTTAAATCATTCTAATTATAGAATATTTGTCTCATTTCTGAAGAAATATATATAAATTCAACAGTTAAAATGTCAAAAAATGTTATATAAAGGAAATATTTAGTCATTTTTTTTCTTTATTTGGAACAGAAAATCTCCATATTGACAAAAGATCCCAATCACTTGCTTAAGTGTTTTAGTTTATAATTCATTTCCTATCAGAAATACAGAGAGCATAAAGAATTTAAAACCACTTTGTATGATTTATAATCTACTCTTAATATATATTATTAAGTAAAACATTAAAATGATGTTCACAAAAAAGTATATCTGATTCTTTAGATGATACATTTAAAGGAAATGAAAATAATATTTCAGAAATTTTGTATCTATCTCATACACTTTCAGAAACACAATGAATTATATTGAAATCCCAATGGATCTACAAATACAAACAATGCAAACTCTTTAACGTTAGCTAATTTTTCATCACCCTTTTCTTCTAACAAAATATCTGTTCAATAATTATAATCGATATTATGATTTTGTTTAGTTAGAAGGAATTATTTCCTATTGTTTTGCTAAGAACACTATATCATGCACCCCCTATAATGAAGGATAATGTATGTTTCAAATACAGAAAATTGGAAGGAGACATAGTAACTTTTTTAATGAAATATTTACAGAAAATGTATTCATTTACTACATGTGAACAAAAAAGACGCAATACAGAAAAAATAAACAAAGAAAACAACATACATTACAATTACTTAATATTCAATTTTTTTAAAAAAAATTCATTATTCTAAGGTTCATACTATTTCTATAAATTTTATTATTTTTAAATAATGATTTTTGTTAAATTTCTTATAAAGATTTCTCAAAATACAATGCATGAGTTTAATTATCTTAGTATTATTTATATGTTTATAAATGATTATCTATCAGGACAACATGAAAAATATTAAAAAAACAGCTATACTAAGTTTAATGGATTTCCTTAAAATAGCTGTTAATCTAAATTTTTATTCCTTGCGCAAAGTTTCAAACATGGGATGGAAAAAAAATCCAGAAAATATTTAAAAATGATATAAGGTTTACAAAAAAGTACCCTTAGAACTTACGTACATGACCATCATGAATAAAAAAAAACTTTACAATTAAAATTACATTTTAATTTAAAATACAATTTACAAATACATTTTATAGTTATGAAAATCAATGGAATGATCAGACGCATTGTTAAAGAAAATTTAAATTTTCTCTCCAAATAATGTAGTTAAAGTTATGAAGTCTTGTATGTATATTTCGAAAAATCAGCCAATTAAAATATAGTTATTAAATTATATCAATATTTTGACGATTATAGGAAAACCGTGCTTCCTTCATAATATTACTAAAACATAATCATCCATTTATGCCAAAGGGAATTGATAAAAAGTCAAAAAGCGACAATACATTAGAAAAATGCAATTGTTTTAAATTTCCAAGTAATCTATCAGTATACTTTAAGGATATTCTATAAAGTATAATTATAATTTATATTTTTTCATACTTCAAATAAAATTACTTATTTTCAACTAGTTTATGTTGTTTATATCGTATTATTTCAGAACAGCGAAGTATGGAAAATTGCCATGTTTCGTCAAGGAAGTACAAATCAAGGAAAAAATAGATTGTGAAAAGTATAGATTAAATATGGAAAGTAAAAATGTTGTTGATTGTTATAAAAATCTCATTAATAGAGGGATATAGGCGCATTTGAAATTCTATAAATTAGTTTTAAAAACCCGTTAACATCATGTGAAATAATAATACAAATGTAATAATTCGAAATAAATTTTCATTTGAATATTATTCTTCTACGTTCAAATGTGATTAAATAAAACCTAAATATCTAAAAAACCTAAAATCGTTTAAAGTTTAGTTATTTTATATATCACATTTGGTATTCTATGGTATTATTTTTATCAAATGTAACATAAATTTTAAAAACTAATGTATAAATTATTAGCACAAACAACAAAAATTTGTATTCAATTTTTGTTGTTTTGTTGTTGAAAGTTGAGTTATTTTATTGAATTGAAAATTAATAGACCTTTTATATCCAACGTATTATTACAACGTCATTAACATTAAATAAATAGACTCTATTCTTGAACTTTGATTTTGAATATCAGCCAAAGTATAAAAGAAAACACAGAGATAAAGGACATATATCCTATACTGAATACTTCACATACACATATTATGCCTAGTGTATGTTTCACCATATTATACAGAAAATGCAATCTGGTATAAAAGTCAGAATGGGAGGGTCACTCGGCATTTGTACCAAAACAATGATACAAATCAAAAAAAATTGTTAAAATGATTTCATTACAGAAAATAATAGATAACAGCTTCAAAAGATCAACAGACAAATTAATTACATTCACAAAGCAGTATTAATAATTATCAACGATTTAGCACGTTCCTAGGACATTAATAAGCACAAGAATCATTGATAGATAAATAACAGACCTGCATTTAAGCTTTTTCATGCTCATTACCTATGCACAACGAAATGTTTTCTGAAGTAGTACGGGATATTTCGAATTAATTATAACTCTTTCCACGGATGAGCTGCGACTGAGATCGAGCTCCATTGACCAACGATGACATGTCTGAAGATGCTTTGGTACTTCAGTGCCGAGCTAATCTATTCAGTGGAATATTGTTCACAGCTACAGTGATGTAGGGTACTGGTCTTAAGTGTATTTCTTTTGATTACCACGAGAACCACTTTCGTTGTCATTAGTGGCACACAGCAGGGAGTAATTTAGTGAATTTTCCCCGAATAGTAAGATTAATTATATCCTACACCTTTCATAATACTCATTTCTTTCATTTATACTGAATAATACTCTATTGCGAACATAAATTATTTTTGTTTTTAGCATTCTTAATTTTCAAACACTTCTCAGAACTGCTTGATATATTTTTCCACAAATAAAACAACGGTTACTACTTGATTCGTTATTTGTAACTGTATCTTCTGAATGAAATCTTTTGTTTTTCATTCGGTATATATGAGTATAATATAGATTTTTTTTATATTACACAGTTATAATTCAACTATGTTATATATATATATATATATATATATGGAATAACAGAACTAATGCCTTTAATTATGGAAGTATCAACTATAGTTTCAAAAGAAAATTATATGTTTTTTTTAATTCACTTAATCTATATTAATTTACTTTTGAACATATTAACTATCCTACCTCGAATGGGTCTAATTTAAACATTTCTATACTTTATTTCATGATTAATTATAGAATCATATATTGAAGTACACCTCAAACCAAAAAATTTGTTAAGTTAATACCTTTTCGAGACTCTCGAAATTGTTATTTTCTAACAAACAAAACATCATACTTTTAAATATAATTACACGAGTATGGTGACATTTTTTAAACGCAACATTTTACGCATTATTCTCTCTATTCTTTATTTCATGTTTGCAATTTCTGTATTAATGTGCGGCTCATGTAATTATTTTTACAAAAGTCGATTTCTGTTGCCAGCTAAATATATCTTATTTCTAAATTTCATAATCCTTCACTTTTTTTAAAAAAAATCTTTCTTACTTAATCCTACTTTTTGCGTCGAAATTCGGATTTTACAAATGAATTTCTGTTTGCTTTTCTCGAATTATATGTCATATTGCTTGTATTAAAAGAAGTTAATGTTAATGTAAATTATATCTCTTGTCTTATTAAAGAGAAATAAGAATTTAATTTCGTTAAAAAAAATTTAAAAAAATGATTTTTTTAAGTAATCCACTTACATTTCGGGAGAAAAACATATCATACAAAACAAAACAAAAAAAAGATATCGAGGTCTGAATTAAAGATGACATTCAATTTTAAAATTAGATTCTGTAATAAAAATTAATTTCATTTAATGCTGAATAATTTGTGTAAGTATAATGTTTCTTTAAACAGCAAAAAAATAGTTTATTGAAATTGTTATTTGCCTTGTTTGTCTGTAAAGTTTGTATCCAAATTTATTTAAACTGTGGCATCGATTTTATACATTGTAATGTTTACTGAGTTTCTTAAAAATTTAAGTTTATTTATTCCAGAGAAGTTTTCCTTTTACTGTAAGCGTGTTGTGACGTGACGATGCATTTATTTTCATAGAATTAAAAATTTTCAAAGTTGCATAATTCAAAAGAGAATAAAATTGCATATATTGCTTAGAAATATGATAAGAAGGAAGTTTATGAATACAAACCAATGTATTTCATTATTTTCAGAAAATTAATTTTCAATAATAAACATTTTCAATTATTTTCTAATATTCTTATATATAAATAGTGAAAATAGATTGGAAATGTTTTGATAAAATTCATAAGATAAATTTATGTTTTCCTGTTAAGCGGGATTCGAGATTCAAAAACATTACTGTCATTAAAAATATTTATTGCCTATTCGAAAATAATTTTCAGTGGAAAATGCTTTCTTATAAAAAATATTATTTTTTTAAAAAAAGCTCCTCTAATTTCAAATCAGGTTCAATTTTCAATGCTTCACCTTAATTTCAATCGCTTCTGAAATTACGCCTTTTGATATACAACATGAATTATTTCAATAATTATTATTTATTTTATCATCAGCTTTATTTTTGATTTAAGTATTATTTCAGGCCTACGTTTTATATTAAATCATTCTAATTGTAACTGCACAGAATCTACTCTCAATATTGTACGGTGATCATTTCCAAAAAGTCAATTTATTTTCAATTTAGTTTCTATGCCCTTTTCTATATGTAAGACAGTTCCCATTTGAAGAACGGAGTTAAATCATCAGGCTTTATACAAGAGATTAATTTAATATTTGAACAAACTTGTGTATATTTAATTAATCTATAATGAATTACAAGCTATTTTATTTTATTGTTCTGTATTTAAATATATATTAATTTTATAAGTGTTTACCAATTATAAAATTAAAAGCTTTCGAGGACTATGTTAGTTTAAGAAACAAGCGTAATAACAAGATTATTATTGCCAAATGTTTGTTAAATCTTACTCTAGGAAATTATTTGTTGCTTAAGTAACTAATTTGATTAAGAGAACTGGAGTTAAATAGTGAAATAAATTTATTACACTTTTTTCCTGTTGGCACGATAGTATGTTCTTATTTTTAACAGTAATAACCATTATGAATTCTCGGCACATCCAACTCGTGCATACGGTCAAAAGAACAGCATGCCAATTAATTTCTGTTAGTGTCACCTTTCGGCCACATCCTAAATCCGGCTATTAAAGGATTTAATATAGTCATATGGCTCACAATCTTCCTCTCTTTCTATGAGGTGTCTCCGGTGGTAAGATGTTTGCGACCACATGGAGGGGTAATGAATTGATCTTGGAGTGGTGGTGGCATTTCGAACCCCTTTATCAAAGCGTCCGAAGAAACGCTAACTGGTGACTTTTTGATGCACCCTTACGAAATAGGCTCAAAATGACAACGCAGTTGGGCTAGTTATTACAATATTTTGACATCTAAAATTGTTGAAGAGATACGTCGCAAATATTCCCTTCTGTATGCCTTGATGATACAAAGGGAAACATTCGGAATGATATTTTTAACTAGGTAGCTTTTTCTTTCATTATTACAACCTCAACAATGCCAAAAGAAACGTCAGTTTGACGAGGTGAGCCGATTAACAATTCCTCTCCCTTTTTCTCTTCGAATCATGATGTTACAAAGAGAAACGTCATGAAAGATTTTTGCAGAATGGGTCTCTTTTCCAACCATCATTGCAATCATATATATCGCTTTCTTGTCGTATCAAGTTTTGCATGGAACAGTTTCGATTTGATGTAATCGAATGTCTTGAGTTGATTTGCTAGTTTCTTTAACACATTCATTTTTGTCGTTATATCACAAGTTGTGATTCACTGAGCGGTTATAATTGACACACAGAGGCAAGTGCTTTGCGTCGGGTGTACATGAAACCAGCAGTTTTAGGATGTTCTGTCATATAATGTTCTCATCCTGGGTCACTATTGCGCGGCTGAAATGTTCGACCCAGTACACGAGGATAGAATTTATCCTAGGTTGTTTGCTTGTTCCCAGCATTCCACCACTGGGTCAGGAGAAAATCCTACCGGTCACATTTTGTAGCAACTTGGCTCAAAGTCATGTCTTTGTCGGGGTAATTACTAAAACCTCTTAACTTCTGGCGCTGGTTAAGACTGCCACTGCATGCCCATTCCAGCGATATCATTGTGCTATCATTTGTTATTAACAATAAGTTATAGAGAAAAAAGTTCATCTAACTAAAAGTTTATTTAATGAGATCTCGCGTTATATATATATATATATATATATATATAGAATTAAATATTATGAACATAATTATATATACCAGATATATGTGTTTTATAAATTTTAATCCTTTTTCATGACATACAGATTTAGACGTAGTGTATAACAGTTGTATAACGCCTCTTCTTCTCTATTTAAATCTTCAGAAATCTCTAATTTTAACCCAATATTAACTAATTTCACAATTCTGAATCAAGAGAGAGCAGAGAAAAATAAAAGCACTATTTATCAGGTTTCTTCAAAGATTATTCTGTACACAGACTATGCTTTTATTCTTCCTCACAGACAAAATAAAAATTAACATAAGTCTTACGATTGTGGTGCTAAGAAAAATAATTATTAATTTCTAAGAAGAATAATTAGAAATGAAAATTTATCTTACCATTATAACTAATGAATACAAATTAGGAACTAATCCAGCATCGAGATTCATAACCATAAATTAAGTATAATTCAGAATCACACGGAAATCGAACTCTCAAGTAAAACTTTTACATGTGCACACTGGTGTGCAAAATTAAGAAAATTTCCGATTTGGTCCATTATCTCTAAAACTAATGGACATGTTTTAATGAAATTTGGTGTGTAAATAGAATTTATATAAAACAAAATAATACATTCAAAAGTTATAATACATGCGCATTATCGTGCTCAACACAATCGCGATCAACACGTTGCAAGGTATGGAACAGTAGTTGCAGAATAGAACAAAGAAAATGTGTTAATAAGAAACAATGTGCTATCATTTGTCATCACTATTCTATGCGGTTAGCCTGGAGTGGAAAACATGCAATATTGACATCGTCACAATGGGCTTGTGTGATGTTTTCCTACACATCCAGGCTTATCTTGCAGTCTGATTCGCGTCATACTTTCATATAGAGAGTGCCAGGTACCCACTAATACTTTACTACATCATTGAACGAGATCATTAAGGTGGTACATGATTCCTTGTTTGGGGGTTAATTATGCAGGACTCCAGCACATATCTACATGTCCAAATTAGAACCATGATTGATCCCATTTATTTTGACATCATTCGGGAACAACATATACGTCTGTTTAGAGGTGCCATAGGCGCAGAATTTGTGTTTATGGCTAACAACGCTCAACTTCCCAGTGCAAACAATGTAAAAGTATACCTTCAATCTGAGGATACCACCACTATGGAATGAACAGGATTCTAACTTGAATTGAATCCGAAAAAGCATGTGTGGGGCATACTTGACCGACAATTTGCAGCCTCTAAACCACCCCTTGCATAAGTACCGAAATTTCTTAGAACATTCTTTGCTGAGATGAGTAATCTTCCCCAAGATCAGCTCGCTCATTAGATACTCAGCTTGTCTAGGCATTGTATGAACTATATTTCATCGTCTGAGAGCCATACATGTTATTTACTATCATACCAATGATGCAATGGTAAATTATTGTAAGTGAGATATTTTTTGTATTGTTCCAAAGAGCACAAATTTTAGATTTTATGAATGGTATCATGCATGTACTATCTTTTTTTTTTTGTATTTTTTATCTATTTTTAATGCATAGTCTTTTTGTTAAGTGCGTTTGTTTATGGTCGTTTCATTGACGGAGCTGGCATTATTATTAATTTTATGGACATGATTGTGTCTCAGGGTAAGAACAATTCCAATGCCGTAATTCAAACCTTTTAATCTCTTTCACACTATCTTTCTACTGATCTAAATTTTAAAATATTTTCCGCTTTTAAATAATATCTCATTATTCTTATTCGCTGCATTTCAATGTCGCTATACTTAACTGCAAAAATTTCGTTTTTTTTCGCAAGAAGTTCTCAATTAAAAAATGTCAATATTAAGTCACAAAGGGTTCTTAGGAGAAATACAATAATTACATAAGCTTTAATCTAAAATAAATTTTTCGCTAAAATAAAAGTATTTCTAAATGGTAGATCGTCTGCAAAATGTGAGAAGCTTTCACCTAATTAAAAATAACGTACTTTCTGAGCAAATCTTAATTCCCTCTTTTAATATCAGGCAAATTTATTAGATTCTCTTTCACAAAGAAAGCAGTTAACACCAACTCATCAAACTATAAGAAACTATAATATACTATAGTACCAATTCAAAATTCATACTATTACTGAACATTGCAATCTAAACACATTTTCACATTAACATAAATCATTTACATTGACTAATCTAGATTTTCTCTAAGCTTGCCTCTCTTTCGACACTTAACTGTTCATTCATTTACTTTTAAGGGAATGTTTTTGAAAACTTTTCTGTTGACTAGAAATATTACGAATTTATTACCAGAGACAAAATTAGGTATCACGGCGAAATTTAGGGCCAGCATTTAGAACCCCTAATTTGAAAATTCTTCTCAAAATGTTCTCATTTTGTATATAAAATAAGTTTTCCTGCAATGGTGTCCTCAGGAGCTAACCTTAATTAGTTAGTAAGGGTATCCCTCAACAGAAATACCCTAATGATCTTTTCCTTGAGTTTACTGTCTTCAATTAACTCGTATTAAATGCCGGGTAACCATCGACCCTTCAATATATTCGATACTTCTTCATGTTAACCAATTTTGATCTTTTCTCTGATTTTTCAGATCCCAGTTGTACTATTTTAGGCTCAGGATTGCCATATCTGACTCCTGCGCCATTAAACATCTTCGTCACTTACGCCTCCAATGATTCTGCATGAGAAACAACTATGTCCGAATTTTCGTGTTCAACTGTAATTTTGTTGAATTCATATTTAGCAGAACTATTTAATTCACCAAGTTATGTGTTGTCTAATATATATATATATATATATATATATATATATATATATATATATAAGTTTAGAAATCAAAGCAATGCTAAATTTTAACATTTGAAATTTCCATTTGAACAAATAAAATAATTAATTAAATAGTGCTTTATGTTTAATTTTATAAAACAATATGTATATTAAACATTTGATGGACATTACAAAGTAACGTGAAAGCGAATTAAATAAAAGTATTTCTTATTTGGAAAGAAAATCATATATATCATATATTATATATTTAACAATACGTTTCTTAAAAAACTTTCCAGCATTTCTTAATTTAATATTTTTTTTATTTCTAATGGCAGATTTTTCACAGTTACAGTAAAAATAGAAATAAACACAATTACAATTAAAATTGGAAGGGAACAAAATACTTAAAATGAAAAAGGAATGCTGCAACAATAATTTAAAACTTAATTGTGTATTTGTAACTACATATGGAATCTATTTATCGATTTCTCTAGTAATGTATACTTTATGCTTGTTACTCCATTTATAAACATTTACGGTTCAATGATTTATTTTCAATTCTAAGTATATTATTCATTAAATCCTTTTATGAAATTTTAATTGATTAATAATATTTTTAATATTTTGTATTGGCTCAATTAATAAATAAGTTTAGTTAATTATTTACATTACCTGAACATGATTAAATAATTAATCATTCATTCAATAAATAGTTAAAATATTTTCCAGAATGAAACACTTATATAACTAAGTTTCTTTGAATGTAAATAGGGTTCAAATATTTTTATGCAAGCATGTTTATTCCAGAATGTATTCTTGTACTATTGGAAGAAAAAAGGGCTTAAATTTCTTAAGGAATTGAAGCACCATTGTCACATGATATCAATTTTGGAACCTTTTAATTACATATTGTTAACAATATAGAAATGAGCAACGTAATAAATATTTATGAATATAATATTAATAGAGGGTTCGAAGACTAAATCATTTTGAATATTTTAGTATTTTTGGAAAGAATGATAACAATTTAAAAGAACATTATTTCTTCGGATAGATATTATTTGATTATTAAAACAACAGTTAGCTTCTTACGTTTTTTTTCTTATTATGTATTCCTTCTTAATTTTCATATTTTTACTATGCTGTTCCTACCTTGTTCATTTTCATATACATTTTTATTGTATCTCACAAAACTGCTTCCATCGATTAAAAAAAACACATATTTATTGTTATATAAGGCTTGGTAATCAATTTACGTTGAATCAATGTAAGTAAAACTAATGAATATGGACTTCGGCATCGTATTTTTTGTGAAAAATACGTAAGTATTAAGTGTCAAACACAACTACAAGCCAAAACAAATTACTAGAAAATAGTAGCAAAAAATGACAAAATATTCAAAAAAAATTTACTAATTTTAATTGCAAGGTATTCTCAAATATTTATTCACAAAATTTCATATCTCTGTATGCCTTATTTATCAATTTATATAAATTTCCTTTAACAGTTTATCAACCGTTTCATCGACCATCAACATGTTAAATTGTTTTTGTTTAGTTTCTTTACTATGATGGTCATATATTTACTCCTAAACGTGAAAGAAATTTTTTGTACTCCGTATGATATTTTGTCATATTTTTTGTTAGTTTTGTAAAGTACACTTCGTAATTCTGGCATGGATAAGGTTTTAGTATCTTTTTTGAAAAAATTTATAAAATTACATGTATCTAATTTATAACTGTTTTCCTAAGTTTATGATAATATACATAGTTAAAACTGTGAATGAATAATAAATATAATAAATAAATAATGCAACCAAACCTTTGTACATAGTTGTAAGAAATTCTAATAAGAAATTGAGAAAAACATTTAAAGATTATTAAAATTTATTGAAATAGTAAGAATTTCAAGATACAAATATTTTCAGAGAAATTTTAATTTTAAATAAATGTTTCTTTTAAAAAAGATTTTTTTTTTCATTTCAGGAATTCATATTTCAGGCGTACGTAAATCTCGAAAATATATATTGTTTCTTTTTAAATATGCTCACAGGTTATCTTATTTCATGATAATTATAATCCTATTTCTTACTTGAATAAAATTACCACACAATAGCATATCATGAAGATACACTTCAGCAGATGTGGTATTGACAAGAATTTTTAATACTCTGTTCAAGGTCATTGGGAAGCAATGTAACTGTATTATTTTCTACTCAAATAGAAAGCAGTTTCATAATTTGGAATTTCAGATATAATTATTTATTTTTAGTGAATAGTTCTATTACCAGAATTTATAGTTATGGATCGTAATAAGTAAAATAAATTTTTAAAAATATTCTTTAATGCTGTTGTAGTAACTGTATCACACAATAGACTATTGAACTATAATAGCTGGATATATAACGTGAACAAATATATATTTGTTTGCTTTCACTTTTAGTTGTATTCTGCAAATACATACTTAGTTTTGTGAAAGGTTCACTTGAATTATCAGAGCTGCAAATAAATAATAGTAATGAGTTGAATATGAACAGATATAATTTTACTTTTAATTTTTAAATAAGTAATATAAATCATTAAATATAACTGTATTTATGTTTAAGAATGTAGATGTTGTGAAGATTTATCTCAGAGGAATATTATTGTATATTTATTTAAAGTAAAATATGAATAATTTTTATTATATAAGTTTATAATTATGTTTATCAATGGTTCGTTACTAAAATTTTATAATGGTTTTATACAGATAGTATTTTATAATAATAGTGCATTTAAAATATATTTACTTTGTTAGAAGGGAAATTTTTAAGGTACTTTAGTTTCTCAAAGGATTAATTGAATTATTTGAAATGTAAAATGAAATATAAAACCTTTGGTAAGTAAAATACAGATATTTGTTATTCTTGACGAATAATAACTACTAAAATTAAAAATGGAATATTTATCAAGCGATATTAAATATTTCAGGCGATATTTTGAATAAGGAGTTTTAATTTATCCCTCTTAAGAAAAAAATGCTAGCTCCGGCAATTAAATTTATTATTTTCTAGTAATAATTTGTGGAATAAATTAAAACGAATAGGTATTAATTTTAATTATAATGTTGTAAAATTATAAATTTAATGAAATTACCAATTCACTCAAAAGAGTCTTATTTAAAAATTTATTTAAACATTCTATTTAATCTACTATTACATAATAAAGATGTATTATCAGTTGTTAACAATTAATATTATCAAAAATAGAAATTATTCATGCATTCCAAGAAATATCTGAATACATATGTATTTTGTAAAACAACATATATTAATTATGCGTATTAAACATAAAAATATGTTAATATTTTTTAAATAATTGAACCTTAAAATTCAAATGTACTTTAAGTGGTTTTGAGGACATCTGCGTTTTTTCAAAATGTTATTCTAAGACTTGTAACCTTTTATTATTTACTTATAGAAATGCACATAGAAACAATTGTATGATAAAATTGATTAAAATGAGTGTGTTTTTGAATTCGCTCATTTCTTACGAATAATTATTTTTATTATTACAAACAGGAGTGTGTTTCATGGTATTAACTAATCTCTGTTTACATAACCTAATCCTTAAACTGAAAATATTTATCATTCATTGCTATATTCTCTCTACCTAATTGAACATTTCCTTTTGTGTTAATGTGCACATAATGCATTCTTAAATCTTGCTGCATTTCTTTTTCAGAAATATTAAGAAAGGTAAGAATATTAGCTGTTTAATTATTATAAATAAAAAATACGTGGTTATCAGAGACAATAATAAATAGAAATTAATTACATTATTTCCAGAAATTCAGATATTTACTAAGATCAATTTTCCCAAGAGCAATTAAATTATTTGACTTCAATTAACATTTCAATTATATAATTAACTGTATATCTCAAAGGCTTATAAATTAAATTTTAATATAAAATGATGAATAGATTTTGTAAGTTAAACAGAATTAAGAAATTGTTCAGCGTGAATTTAATAAATATGTGAGGAACTTCTTATAATTTTATGGTTTTAGAATCTTAAAGTATTTTATCTTAAATTTTGTTGATTATATAAATTATACAAAGTAGTATAAGAGTTTTAGGATCAAAGTATAATTTTATACATAGTTTTGTGTAAATATTTTGCACAATATTAAATCGAAATAAATGCTTTTATGAATAAACAATATTCTAAATTAGATTGAAAGTTCCTTCAGCCATAATATGAACAAACATTTGCATGAAACTGATTTCAGAACATTTTATTGATGGATCAATATTAAATATACGAAATTTTTTTTGAACCCTTTATTTAAAATGTATGCTTTATTTCTTATTATCTTATTGCATTTTCCTGATTTAAATCAAATTGTCAACGAACAATATAAAACTAAATAAACAGTGTCTGTAAATATAGTTTACCAGATGTTTCAGAAATTACTCAAAATGTTATAATTTTATAGTAAATATTTTAACTTTAAAGAGAGATACTTTATTTCAAATATTCGTACATCAGGATTTCTGTATCTAAATATTTATTTAAATTTTTGTAGTACTTAACTTTTTTTTTGTACTTTATAAGAATTTAAATATTAACTTATACAACTGAAACATTTATGTAATTTTTAAATTATTTCATGGAGAAGCTAAACTTTGTAATTTCAATTATTGTAATTGACTTATACGTACTTGTGAAACTCCGTTAAGCATTTGAAATATTTAAAGTCCATATTAAAAAAAAATGAGATTAATGAATTGTTTTGAAACTGCAAAATTACACAAAATAAAAATTTAGGATCTTTCAGTTATCAAAATAAAGTATATATTTTAATACATAAATTATATATATAATTTTCAAAAAATAAAATACCAATTAAATGAATAAATTGAATTGGTATTTAATTGAATTTATTTGCCGAAATGAATATGAATCTTTATATATTATATTATGACCCTATATATAATTATTTTCATCGATTACGAGCAGATACACATTTTGCTAATTATATCATCTACTATAGACACTTGAAAATACGTTTCTTGTCCGTATCAGGAGGGGAGAAGTGTTTATAATGTTACTAAGGGTACTTTTTACGGCTTTAGTTCCCTAAAAATCTTTAACAGTGACATAGAAAAATAAGCTCCTCATTTCATGACACTAATCACTGCTCTTCATACAATCGAGACAACAAAGGAGAATGTTGGACTTTCTCTCATAATTATTTTAAATTAGAAACCTCTTATCAAATGAATATATGAAAGCATAGATAAAAAGAAAAGAATTTAGGTTCAGCTTATTGGAAGCTTAAAGGTTAATATTAATTTAATTCTGATTATAAAAAGAATATTCTTTTAAATACTCACAACATTTAAATATATATAAATAATTTCTTCGTGAGGGTTTATTCTTACCCATACACTCAAACAACCAGATACTACTTGAAATACTACTTGTTTGACCAGACAATGATTTCTTAATCATTAATAGTATAATATTGTGCCTTACATTCATTTATGGTCCGACTATGAACTTACAATCCAAATATATTCTACTTAATTATTTAAATGAAATTTTCAAGCGTTTCTATATATCAACAAAATTTAAAGATAACTAGGATTTTTTTTATCAGTTCTTTATTAAATAATTAGAAATGTAGTTGTTTGTTTTTCTGAATTTAAATCCTAGCTGAAACCTACCTAAAATGCAATACACGTTTCATTAGAATTAAATATAAATATATTTATTATTTTTAAATTTAGAGAAATTTAGGAGAAAAATTAAAGAATAAATAAAATACACATTTAAGTTAAAATAAACTTAATATAATGATATACGTACAATGCAGACGATTATCAGATTTTCTCAAAATTTTATATGCAACGCATAACATATAATCCAAATATAAATATTAATTTAAAACCAATTTTTCAGTTTTACAGACGAGAATTTCCGTTTTTGCGATAGATTTGCAAAAAACATTCAAGAAATAAGCTATATAAAATGAAAAGTGTAATTATATTCACGACATCAAACTCACTATTTAAAAAAAACATTATTAGCTTAAAAGGATGTTTAATTCATATATAAAAAAATAGAATTTAAGTTTTGAGCACATTTATTAGCACAGAAAAATGACATATAATTCAAACGAAACTGTTTTTTACTTCTTTAATAGATGTTTTTCGAACTATAAATTATGAAATCAATCGATAAAAGTCTTTCTGTTGATTTTAGTAAGGTGCTAACAAAAGGTATTATATATATATATATATATATATATATATATATATATATATATAATAAAAGAAAAATAAATAATTGAAAAAAGCTTATCAGGAGTTCCATTAATGCAAATTATGCAAAAAATTTCATTTGTAAACATTTAAAAATTATCTAAAGTTAAAAATAAAGCGAAACATGTGAGTTTTGAGTCTATTTATATATATATATATATATATATATATATGTTTGTGTATGTATATCTGTGTTTTGTGTTTATACATTGTTGGCTATAATGGTTCCATTTCTGACAAATATTGCTGAATCTATTTTTGCGAGACAGTTTCCTAGCAAAGTATTTTTAATTTTAAATTTCGGTATTGTTCTTTACTTAAAAATGCTTCTTAAAATTAAATTTTGCCACAAGAAGGTGACACATATTTTTTTATTTTTCTGTTTTTATAATTTTCTAAAGGTTATTTAGCCTACCCTTTTTACTAAGCTTTTTTATTGCAAAAATTATTTATATTTTTAATTTTTTTCTACATATATATATTGTTTATTATTTTTTTATCTTAAAATTAAGTTGGATAAATAAACTTTACTAAATTTCTTTTACTTTAAAACATATAATCCAACATTAGCATTTAACGATAAAATAGCATAATGTATTTTCTCCATAATGGAAATTTTGGAATATCAATTTTGTTGCAGACTGTAGAAGTAATATAACTTTATTAAAATTTGTTTTTAAATGCTTACAAATAGGTATAGATTATTTTAATGGATTATGTTTAGTTATTATGATTAAGAACAATTTGTTTCAATTGTTTTTATTGTTTCCTTTTTCTTTGGTTGACTTATATTTCGATATTTAAAATATTTTCCCTTTTTGTCTGTATCATTAATGTTATTATAATTACTGAAGTTACGATGTTTGGATCTGCAGAACTAGCTTCAGCATACAAATATACCTCAGTCCTTAGTTTCGGTCAGCTTATAAATTATATTTTGCCCAATTTTTAATTTTCCTTAATCCTTTTTATCTCTTATCCATTGGTTAATTTATTTTTAATTACATTTGTTGTAATTTTTTCTTTAAATTACTGGTTTTATTTTGGTTTCAATCAGAAATATCATAAGCAATATTTTTCCTATATATTTCTTTGTATGATTTGTGATTCTTATAAATGTTTCATTAATTGTTTTGATTAATTCCGTACCATTTGAAATTTATATATATATATATATATATATATATATATATATATATATGTGTGTGTGTGTGATATAACCAATGTCATTTCTTCCATTGGAGGTTCGTAAGAGATATAGTGTAAATGCCACCATCACCCAGAAATTTATTTTGCTTAAGCAACGGATTTTTGCTGCTGTACAATCAATTACCACTGACACTTTACAACGTGTTTGGCAGGAATTCACTCATTGAATGAAAATTATAGAAATTAAAGGAAATTATATAGAACTCTTGTAAAATAAAGATTTCTATGTTCTTTTCCTTTACATCCACGTAATATTTTCATTGTGTCATTTACTTATGAGAAAATGGAATTATTCATTTGAATAAAATCAATTTAAATAATCCTATATAATAAAAACCACTAAAATTATAACAAGTATTATATTTTCGAAATTTTTTATTTGAGCCATTACCGAAATTTAAATAAAGCTAATAGAAAAATAAACAAAAACTGAGTTTTGCTTTTTTGGTGTGTTTTCTTCGAGGTATTTCCATTTTTCGACTCCTTTGTAATTTTCAGAAGATAAAATGCACACAAATAATGAATAGTTTTAAAGGTATAAAAAGAAAAGAATAAAAAGCACAATCTTTTGCGTATAATTAAAAAAAATTAATTTATGAACTCTATAATAATTTATCCAAATTGACACAAAAAGGCTTTCTCATAAAGCTCTTTCCCAGAAAATATGTCTCATTTTTCTCTTTATTTTTCTTTTATATTCTACTGTCTTTTAAAGATTTGGTGGAAGTTATTTTTAAATTTGAAACAAATAATATACGAAGAGAAAATTACAAAATGCACAAAAACTACACACATTCTTTTAAATTAGTTTTTTTCTCCTCTTTCATTCTTCTAAGAAACATTCCTTCTATTATTTCCTTTGAAACGCATGGAAACTTCCTGTTGAAAAACTTTTTATTAAAGGAAAGTAGCAGATTCATAAATCTGAAGCTGTCTTTTTGTATAAAACTAATTGCAGATTTATTTTTAAATATATTCCTTTATATATTATCCTGACGTCAAACACTACAAAAAATTCTCTCTAAATTACAAGATGATAATATGAGATTTTTCAAAAAGAAAGTGCTTTTGTTTGAGAATAATTTCTTTTCAATATTTTCAAATAAATGTTCAAATGTAATTAGCTCTCTCTCTCTCTCTCTCTCTGTCTGTCTGTCTACCTATATATATATATATGTGTGTGTGAGAGTCTGTGTGTTTGTGAAAGATCTTGCCTATGTTATATTTGTTGGTGATATCCGGGCAAGGAATGCGGTCGTTTTAAGAGTAATGTACTTTTTCTTTCATTTAATTATAATGATATTCTTTATGCATCTATCTTTCCTGGCATTGGATAAGCATATAGTTCCTGGTTATCTGGCTTATTCTGCAAGCTTCAACAGAGAAAATAGCAATTAGGATGAACACCACTTTTATATTAGGGAAGTAAATGGGAGATCTCCGAAATCATTTTTTTTTAAAAAATAATCAAATAAGGGTGTTCTGGAGGTATTTTGACGCGCGGTATTACTACTCCAAAGAGTAAATTAATACATTTAGAAGTGAAAGGAAAAGTTTGCTTTTAAAAATCTGAATAGATGGAATGATGATAAATTGATTTATCATCGCAATTTTCCTCTTCCGTTTTCTTCATACATCAACTATGCTATGTGTAATGATGACTCAGCAAAACATTCTGATAGTTATAAGACTGATAGTTATAATTTCTGATAATTATAAGACTTCAATAAATTATTTTGACTATTAATAGAGGTATGAGGTAATTTAAAAAAACATTTCATTGCAATGGACTTATTATAAAGAAATATTTACAGGGGATGTATTAACAACATGAAACAATAAATCATAATGAGCTATAAAGGTAAACGTATATGAAACACAAATTTATAAATTACACCTTTTCAAAACAGTAATATTTTGATGAATTATTTTTGTTTGGGGATCAATGCACACAAATTATATTTTGCAAAACACTATTTTAGGTAAAAAAGTCAGTTTTATATGTAAAATAACACACTTTGATTTCCAACAGGAAAAAAAATCTTTATTTTGAAAAGTTCTAGCCATGAATTCAACCGTAGATTATTGTTTCCATTCGCATTATAATGATATTTTTTTATGCAACTATCCTTCCAGGCCTTGTGGAAGCATAGAGTTCCTGGTTATCTGACTCATTCTTCATAGACTGACTTCTCATATCAAGCTTCAGCAGAGAAAATGGCCGTTAGGATGAGCACCACCAGTGAAATATGGTTTCTTTACCTCACATTTAATTCATTTTCTTCCCTAAGAAAAGTATGATAAGTTCAAACCAAATCCAATCGCAATTGTCTTAAAATGAACCAAACCTGAATCAGTTTTCTGTATTTTGATTAGTTTTGATATTGTTCATATTTATTCTCTATGGACAATCTGAAGCTAAACATTACATTCAGAGGTCCGAGAACTATGAGAATAGCCTATTATTTAGTTTATTTTCAATATATGATTATTTACATTTTTCCACTTAAAAGAATTTAAAGGAAAATCGTTCTAAATTGTCATTGATAGAGAAAATATTGTATAGTGATGGAAATAACTTTCTTATTCAATTTTAAATCTCTTTATTATTACAATTGAGTCAATAAATTAATTATAGATAGAACAAATATAATTTATTGATATGCACAGAATATATCTATTGTTTTTTGATTCTAACTTTTTTGTAATTTTAGGGATATAGTAGGGTGTATGTGGCTTTTTCAAATATGAATTGTAACCAATCTTTTTGCCTAATTAAAAAAAAATAACATAAAATTATTAAATTTGGAATTATTGCTATGTTACCAGACATTTATGAAATCTCACATATTTTTAAAGTAAGGAAGACAAAGCGTTGCAGATTTAATTCGCTCATGTTTAATCTTTGATAAAAAAAAATCTATTTTTTTCATGTTCACATTTTGATAAGAAATTCACTGATTTTATTTCTATTTTCTTGGGGTGGGGACTTAGGATTTAATAAGAAATGAACTTTTAATACATATAATGCATTGGTTATGACTTTTAGTTCTAGAATTAAGTAGTCGTACCTGGATTGAAAAGAAACTGACATACATGGATCAACACTAATCCCATTCCACTTACGGACCTGAAAAGTGGACATGAGGATGCCACCTGTATGCCAAGATAGACCAAAATATCCCCTCATGGATATACTTTCGAAAATCAAGCTGGATGTTTCATTCGCTCCAAACATTGATCCTCAAAATATTCTTTAATAAACCAAGCTCTGTGTGGTTGGAAAATGATATATTTTTGAAAGATAGCTTAACAAGTTTAGTCCTTTGTCTATTTAATTCAGCATACGACATGCATTATTCTCTAATATGAATAACAACTCCTATGTAATGAGTAAAAATGTTTATTGCGGCTTTCCCCAAGTAAAATAATTTCTTGTCTATCGTAAATGAGGATTTTTGAGTCATAAATTGAAAAAGAGATAGTTATGTAGAGAGTCCTTAAACATGAAGATGTCTACACAAAATAGTAATTAATAAATAGATGAGAGAGAGAGAAATACTCCCAACGTATCACATGCAATACTCTCCTTTGTCTCCCCTGTGCCTAGCGTATCTCATTTGATATGCTCGATGAGAACGTTTTATTTAAATTTCTTAGTGATACTAGATGGTGTTTCAATACCATGAAATATATATAAATAGGATATTTCGAATGTGGACTTTAATCGTTTCGGCTTGGATTTCACTTCTCGCTATCAGGAAGAAGGGAATTGTTTATATAATCAAAAAGTAATATGTGTTATGGCGCAGCTTTTACGTGCGATGAAATGATTTAAAGGGCTGGTTTGTGCTTTTGGTTTGCTTTTATTTCTTTCTTGCTTGTTAGAAGTTCGAATGGGAACTTATGAATGCTTATGAGAGGTAGAGTTTTTATATGTCGTTGCTGTTTATTTCATTCGATCAGGGTTATTTTTGTAGCCATAATCATAGCGAAAAGAAAGTATTTAACAGAGAAGCGAGATTCGTCTAACAGGGTTATAAGTAAAAACTCTGATAAATCTGCACTATTTAGTGGTTTATATGATGGGCTTGGAACATCAAATAAGGAGTTTTTGAAAAAAAGCAGAAAATACTCGTTTGAGAGTAAGACGTTCCGTTGGAATATACATTGAAGAATATTTTGCAAATCAACGTTGGAGTATACATTAAATAATGTTTTGCAATTTTTTTTCTTCCTGACGTATTATTTTTAATGCAATTTAAATAATATATATAATAATGATTAAAATATTTTATTGAATAGCCGGTTTTTGGAGGAATTTCTTTTCACGCAAAAGGCTATAATATCTAAAACTGCCTGGACACATTGTGACACTCAGAGGGAAGAAGTTTCGAACTAGGGAAACACTTCTTTTTTCCCCTTCGTTAGTGAAAAGGATAAAGAATATAATATAGAATTTTCAAATTCTATTTGATCCCACAGTATTTTTTGACACTCTAAAACACATTAAGATGTCTAGGAGATTCAGCTATGTCAGCACCGCCTCTAACCTTGCGATTTTTCACTATCTTAATGAATCATATTAGAGACATCTCGCAGTAATGATTAATCAATTTCAAGTTTATAACTATGATCAAGTTAATATCTTAGGTATCTTATTTCTTATCCAATGGGCATAGCTTTATTTTAATACCGTCAACTGAAAATGCACAAGCACATAAAGATAGTATCTATGATCATTTTAGTCTTAAATATTCAATTATGTTAAGATATGGAGACTTTAGGCACCCAGACACATGTCTTAATTTTTGTCTTCATGTTCACTGAGGCAACTCTCGATGCGCCTTGTTGCTTGGATGACAGTTTAACTAAAAGGAAGCAACCCTGGAAGATCATCTGGACCTTTGATTAAACTTTACCTTGTTGCCCTTTCAAATAGGTTTTCTGTGTTACTCTATGCTTCAAAATATCAATTATAAGTATCGAGAAGCAGTATTTTTTTCTGTATTTTTCAAGGTACTTTAGAAAACTTTTTAAAATTAAAATTGCATCTCACCATGTTATGTTCCATATAATTGAAATAAGATTTAGTCTTTGCAAAATTATAATTGTTATATTTAAAAATAATTTTTTTTAAAATTTTCTCTAGATCGCCTCATTATCACAACATGTGTTCACATTAATATTTATTTAAATGCCTGCTGCCTTATTTTCTATCTGTTAAGACTTTTCTTACAAGACTATATAAGAAAACAGTTAGCCAGAGGTCTAGGGTAATGCATTCTTGAAATGTAATGCTTTTTTTTTTTTTCTTATCAAGAATCTGTTTTGACACACATTTTCACTAGGTGAATTCAATGGAATCCTATTTTCAACGCTTATAAAGTAGTAATGGAGAAATATTTTATGTACAAAATAAAAAAAATTATCAGTTTTTACTGTAAATCCCAGCAGTATATGTTTTTAAAACATGTATCAAATATACTTATGAACTTATTGTAGAAAATTTAGAAAATATTCATTCTTTTTAGTGCCTATTGAAATGAAAAATTTAAGAAGAAAAATTAATATATATATAAATAGAAAAGTTAGCAATTCATGCCATCAACAAATATTTAGTCAATAACACTTAGGCAGTAACACAAAATGTAGCGAATGAAATACAAGCCTTAGAGTTCTCTTTCCCCCCCTTTTATATTCTTCTTAGCAATACTTAAATTATGGTATTTATATTAAAAAAGGAAAGTAGAGATTTAAGATCAGGTTTTTTTTAAGTAATAAAAATAATTTGCAATTAAAAAGTACTTTAAATTGTCTTGAATACCTAAAGGTTCATTTTGACCTGACATTACCATTGATGTCAAGATTTTTCATGCTCCCGCCGTTGGGTTAAGGTTGTTATAGTACTCATTAAGGACGACGAACCCTCTAATATAATCATCGTAACCTATTAAGATACTAGAAATTCGCTTTTCAGTGTGAGGGAATCTTCTAGCTTTTGGAGGAAACTTAATTATTAAGTTCCGTACATATAATTTCTCAGTGGCAATTGCTTCGCACGCCATTAATTTTTCTGACGTGAACGCTTTCAATGCAACAGACTACATTCAGGAAAGTAATTTTACAACTTTCTGCCTCATTTAGAGTTTTAATAGTGTAAAACAGTTATATCAAGTTATGCACGTTATTATTCCGGCTTCTATGAATGGGAGATT
>BMAW01112965.1:103403-117896 GCA_019974015.1 Nephila pilipes
TTAATATATTGGCTGGTAAGTAAGTTTGCCTTTTTCTTTCATGGTGTTGGCTTATATTGAATACTATATACGCAATGAGATGAAAAGAAATATATAAAATGATGATGAATGATAATGAATAAAATGATGATGAATGATAATGAATAAAATGATAATGAACATTTTAAAGTAGAATGCCCATAAATATATAGTATAATAAAATTTAATTGGATCATGATTATGTATGTAGTTTCTAGTTTTATATCGTGACATAAATAATCACATAATTGTTTTAAATATGTATGTAAAATGGATTAAAATTACACACATTTCAAAAACATAATTCACCCGGCTTACTTATGCTAACTAATTTTCATGAGTTACTGAAATTTCTTCTATTTATTTTGAATACAAATTTAGATTTTAATATTTTAGATGTGTTATATCATAATTAATTTTTGTTTTTATTTTGAAAAAAAATATTGCAAATTAATTTTATTTTAAAATTATGGATTAATATAATACACAAAATTGCATACATTTATAGGATAAATATGGGTATTTTATTAATGATATGTCTTGTAGGTTATTTTTATTTATACCAAAACAGAAATCTGACATAAGACACAATAAACAGGATTTCCAATTCTTAAGCTGTTATGGATGGGAGAATTTTAAATTACAAGTAGACATGTATACTATTACAGTCATTCTAAAAAATACACAATCTTCTAAATACATATAAAATTCTTCCGAAAACGTGAAGAGTTATACTATATTTGGAGAACCTACTGAATATATTTTAAATCGGAAGTAAATTATAATGAAAAGGAATATATAATAAACATAATTTTATGGTCAATCTAAATTCTCAAGCACTCATATAAATTTATATAAATATAACGCATATGAATATATATAAATTGGGAAACATCGTGTGAGCAAATATAAATAGACTATCTACAATTCGTTCTTCAAGGATATAATAATCAGAACTTTTGGCAATTTTATTTACTAAATTTAAAGAAGCATTTATTTAGCTTTATGATAGTGATGTCTTAATAAACTGCTGGCTATTAAAATTGTAGCACCAGGATGGAGTAATCAAACAAACGTCAAAATCACATAAAAGGAAGATGATGTTAGGGTATATAAAAGATCAGTATTTCAGCGCAATTAGATGACTCAGAAGGGATAAAAGGCATCTGAAAACCTGCATAAAGGAAAATTTGTGTTGGGGATTTTTCATTCGGAAAGCACTTTGTAAGTTCAGAGTTTTCTCAGAATATCATGACATGTCTCGAATAAGAAAATCAAATACTTACCAGAGAGTGTGGGGATTCGACAAAGGCAGGATCATTGCCTATCGAGAATATGGATTACTGAACCATGATATCGCACGTCTCAATGTTCGAAATCCAACCACTGTCATGGGAATATGGAATCAATGAGTTGCTGAGCGTCATACTGAACAACATGCAGGATCTCCACTCCTCCCATAACTAACACTCAAGAAGATAAACATATTGTGACCTTGGCCCAGCAAACCAGTACAACCACATCATGGTTTATTTGGCAGGAGATGGCCATGTTTGCAGCACGCCCAGTATTCTCTTGTACGGTGCGACGACGTTAGATACAGAGTAGACACTCAGCTCGGCGATCATTACTTCGGCTTCCCTTGACAGTGCAGTATACAGAGAGAAGGCGACTCTGGAACTCCGAATGTCACTTCTGCATACAAGAGTGGTGAAATGTTATCTTTTCAGAAAAGTCCTGTTTCTGCGTGCAGTATTCTGATGACCGTATACGTGTTTGGAGGCTCCGAGGAGAAAGTTTGTCACCTGACTGTATTTGATATCGGTATAGGGGCCTTGCACTGGGTGTGATGGTTTGGAAGCCAATGTGTACACGACAATAACATCTCTAGTTTGGATCGAAGGTAATTTGATCACATAATGGTACATTTCTGATAACTTATGTTCAGTGGTTGTGTCATATTTTCCTAGTCGAAGAAACGCCATCTTCCAGCAAGGTAATGCAAGGCCACATGTTTCACGTGATGTTCAGATCTTCCTCGATACACAGGGAATTCAATTGTTGCCATGACTTGCATGGTCTATAGTCCTGTCACCCAATGAAAACATCTGGCCATGGGTTGCTGAGAGACTAGATCGCCATCCTTCTCCAGATAATAAGGTCGAAGAAGTGTGGCTAAACTAAAAGTAGAATGAAGTTAGTTGTCTGTTTCAGTAATCCAACCCCATTTCGACTCCATTCCTAACATGGTAAGAGCAGTTTCAGGTGCTAGGTTTCCAATAATTTAAACTTATAAAACAATAACTTATATAAACACAGAGTTTCTAGAAAATTTAATCTTTTTGTTTATTTCCATACTGTTTACGTACAATAAATATCGTTTTCGTATTTGCTTTCTTTTTGATGTTGAAATTTTCATGGCTGTAAGTGTATGTAATATATTTCAACATATTTTTAGAATCATGTTTCAAAACGCAATATTGCACGAAAAAAATATTCCGTTTGTGTAATTTTTTGTAAAACAATATAACATTAGAAATTGAATGTTTTTGTGTTCAGGGTTTTCCGCAAAACCATGTAATGATAATATTAATATAAATAAGTATATATATGAAGTTTTATTTATGTAAATAACAAAACAAGTTTTAATCATAATTAAATTACGATGTTATTTAAAAACTTAAAATTAAAATTATATATAAATCCCACCTGCACAATAAGAACTTATAAAGGAGGAGATTAATGATTTGATAAATTTCTTTATGTATTTTTCACTCATTGTCTTTTTTATTCTGGGACAGCTGATATATTTCAATTATTATTTTTTAATTCTTCTAGGAAATATTACTACTTTAAATATACAGGAAAATTACATTATAAGACATTTATTTACTAAGAGAATTTGCATATATTGTAGAATTTCATCAATATAATTAAACGAAATGTAAAAATACTTTTTTTAAAACAAATATGCAAATCTTGTACGTCGAATACGTAAGCGTATACGTGTATGAGAGCGGAGCAAGCCTAAAAATTAGATTTATAATCTCGAGTGCCAAAATCCGCAATTTGGTGTATTTTTACAGCAATCGCTTAAATTAAAACTCAAAAATAAAAGTGAATAACGGCCCTCGATTAAGGGATGGAATGAGGTTGCGAATTGTGGGTAGACTAGAATTAGGGCAGTCTCAAATCCAGATTTGCAAAGAATTCGATCTAATATACAGCGTCGTGTACAAGTTATGGAAACAATTTCGGGATGCCGGATGCGTCGAGAGAAAGCCTGGACAAGGTCATCCAAGAGACTTGACGGCCAGAGAAGATCACCATTTGTCCATTACAGCGAGGAGTAACAGGGCTCAGCTTCTCAGGTCTTTCTTGAGTTTCATGCAGCGATAATAATCCCCCTTTCAAGGGTGACTGTTTTCGGAAAACTTTATGAGAGAGGACTATTTGCAAGCAGACCTGTTGTTTGTGTCCCACTCAGCTTTGCGAACAGGAGAGTCCGCTTAAAATGATGCAGATATTATACAGATTGGAGCATGGATCAATAGGCAACCTTTCTCTTCATTGATGAGTCCCGGTTCAGCCTAACCTGTGAATTTTGCAGTACGTCCATATGGGGAGAAACAGGGTCCCACTACCTGCCCTCCATTATCCAAGAAATCGACCATTACGGCAGCGGAGACTTAATGGTCTGGGCCGGCATCATTTTAGATGCGGTACAAACCTCCATGTCTTTGAAAGAGGCACTGCGACTCTTGAGAGCTATAAGAAAGAGGTCTTGAATACTTATATCCTCATTTCCAGGAGTTCAATTGGTCCTAATTTCCTTTTAATGGATAACAACGTGAGGTCACATGGAGCTCAGCTGGTAGACGATTTTCTGGAAATTGAGGATATTTGCTGGATATATTGGCCACCCAGATCTCCAGACTGCAGTCCTATAGAGCATACTTGGGACTCTCTGGGAAGAACAATTCCAATTCGAAAACCCCTTCCGAGAGCCATCCAAGACCTGAAAACAGTGTTACTGAACAAGACGGACGAAATGTCACAGGAACGCATAATCTCCCTTATTTCCAGCGTAAAATCACAGTGCGAGGCCTGTATATCTTAAGAGGGCACCATTCGCCCTATCAACCCATTTTCTTTGTTCTATTCTGCAACTAAATGTTTCATACCTTGAGACTCCGATGTGTGTTACGCACGATAATGCGTGTGTATTAAAACTGTTGAGTGGTTATTTTTTTTGTAATATATCAACCCTATGTGCGCATCCAATTTCATTGAAATTGGTCCAGTAGTTCTATAGATAATCAAACAAATCGGAAAGTTCTCTTAATTTTGAACACCAGTGTATATAAAAAAACATTAATGAAAGTGTTACATTTTAATTACAATAAGTACAGATTTCATTCCAGTGTATGAAAACTATGAAAATATTTTAACACCTAAGTTCACATCAATTAAATGTTAAACATGATCGCTTTATCTTTCTGTAATTAAATTTAATCGCATACAATTATAAATTATGAATATTCCTCATTCTTGTTTACATTTATCTTGTTTAGATATCAAAAGGTAGAGTAATTCAATTTTGTAAATGCATGTTTAAAATTTTAATAATATTTAAGTATTAATATTAGAAATATATATGTGAAATAGAGCCCTTTTGTCATATCTTTGAATATCTGATTACTATACCAAAGTTCAAATTTGTTTCTAAATGCGATGCTCATTAATTTTTGTGAAATAATTAACCTAATTATTTTGAATTTGAATTATGTATACTCATAATATTGATTTTTTTTAAATATTGATCAAAATTTTGATTTTGATAAATATTTCACCAAGCTTCATCGTCCTTTTAACGCATTAATCGTCCACATTTGTTTCAAATGTAGATATCGATATATATCTTTTGTTTCGTCGTTCATGTATCACCTAGATTAAATGAAACGAATAAATAAATAATTTCTTACTGGTCTCTAATTATTCGTTCTGGATATTCATATCCCAAAAAATTGAGACTGTTCCTTAGATAACTGTTAGAAATACGATAAATCTTATGCCATGAACATATTTCTAGAAATAGATATGGATTTAAAATAACTTATCTCCCTTGAGTTAACTCTGGAAGAAATTATTGTAAATGAATACAGATATAGCCGGCGCATTACAAGTAACATAAATTAAATACTGATTGTCATAAAATTTCCCTAATTCAAAATGAAAGTAGAAGCATATAAATATGGATTTAATTCACTTATCCCCCCTCCTATCTCGTTTAGTATTATTTTGAGATGAATGTATAAATTTTTTCATATCGTTTTCAGAGAATTTTAGTATTTTAATTAGTTTATCTTGCATTTAAAAATAAAACAGGGTTTTAAGAATAGTTATAGAATATAAAAAATGTACATTTGATATAATTTGAATAAAAGATTTAAATATCAATTGTGCGTATTTAATTTTTGCTGTTATATATAAGAGCAATTTATTTAGAGTCAAAACATATCATATATGTTTAGGATGCAATCATTTTTAATATAATTGAGAAACTTTAAGAATAAGCAAGTTTATCAAAATATTAGGTAATAGATATATGTTTTTAAATGCTAACATAATACATAAAATACATAAAATGCAGTGAAGAAATATACTTTACTTTTAAAATAAACATTTATATTTTGAAAAACTCCCTTTTGTATGAGTGATTGATAAACAAAATTTATATTCTATCATTACAAAAAAACCTAGTATAATTTTCAACAGCCATTATAATTTGCTGTGTAGATTTACTTCCACTGGTAGAAGATTACTGTATTCTTTGAAATAGAAATATTTTGTCATTTCTTGAATTTGATTGTCCTGAAATTAAGTTACACAGGGCAATATAATTGAATATTTCATAAAATAGTTAATATTGAATTCTAGCCCCAATAAGCAATTATGGCAAATATGATTCAAATCGTTTTTATATCGATGTTGTTGCCTCAACTGTGTTTCTATATTCTTATAGAAACAAATTGAGTTCAAAATGAGAAAAAGTAAACCGCTCAGTACGATGATGTACACAAAATACTTAATTGTAATTTTCACTATTTATACTGAATAAATATGTTACGAAACCGTAAATATTATAAGAACAATTATTTAGATGGAATATATCAGAAACGAATTACTTCTATTAGTTGAATTGTAGAAAACAAAACATTTTACTTAAAATACAACATTATAAAATACAATGTTTGTCATAATGTGCTTTACATCAATACTAAAATTATCTATGATGTTATATTTTAATACTTATTAAACTTTAAAAAAATAACTCTTTATGATAAGAATCTGATTTCTAAATGTATCCTTTCTAACTAGTATACTTATGTAACAATTATGAAGGATAAAAACATAGTGACGATACTATCCAATTGTTTCATGTGAAACTCATTTCATACAAATTCAACAGTAACTTTAGGCTAAGAAGAAACCATTAATTAGAACTTCAAGATGGCCTTACTTTCTAAATTGTCAGTGTAACTTCGATTTTAATCTATTGAATTAAATGCCACTTAAGAAGAGAAAGGAAGTAATAGTTTTATAATTCTGATTGATTTTAGTTTTTCAGTTATTTATCTTTTTTGATTTAACGGAAGAGCTAAACTCTAATTTCATTAAAAGTAAAATTTCTTCTTAGTACTAGGGTTGGGGAGAGGTAGTCATTTATTATGTATAAACTTCCTGTTAGTAGATTTTTTTATGGAAGTCAATTCAATTTATTTTATCAATAAAGAACAAAACTTACCAACGCTATAAAAATTGTTTGAAATCTTGGGTTTTCAGGAGTACTTTATTATTCTCTTATTTATAATTTTCTAAGAAAAAAATTCTATATGTTTAGAATACATTGTAATTACATAAAGAGATGATATAGCTATAAATGTGATTATAAATATGAAAAACAGTTTTATTTTAAGACTAAACTGTTTTATAGACATACCAAAAAGGTATTATTCTTTAAAGTGAAAAACTGAATTATGATATGTTTAATATTTCTTAAATTTCTTCTTTATTGTTTTCTCATTTTACATCTGATAATCATTATTAATAAAGAATTGAAGCAAAACTGTATCTAAAAAAAGTTGAAATGGCTGCTTAAGAGAATATCGATTATATATCTAATTTTATTTTAAAGATATATATTCTAAATAATTATGAAGATTAAATTTAATTTAAGAAATATGATTAAACAGTTTTAATTCTACAACAATATTTCATGAAAGATAGAATAACGAATAATGATATTCGAAACAAAGATCTATTTTTCTTTTTGTTATCAAAGGAAACAATGCCCGTAAAAGCATTTTTGAACGATCTGGTAATATTCATGAATCATAAAAGTTTGAGAGAATGTGTATTATTTCTATAAAAAAAATACAAATATAATTCTATTTTTATATTGGATATTATCTCTAGGAAAACTGTTTTTGTTTTCGTGCAAGAACTACTTTTTGTCAATCGCTTTAAAAAAATAAGTGGGGAAATGTCTTATTCTCACATTTGATTCGTTTTTCAATGTCTAAAAGACGTGTGCTTTTGCTTTTCAACGTCTTTTTTGGTCACATCTTATAGCACGTAAGCCCACTTGGAGGATAAAAGAAACTTCTAAAATGGTTAAGAATTTGAACAAAAATTCAAATAGAAGCATAAATAAAAGTTCTTATACCATTTTTGGAATATCATTGCTGTGAAAACGGAAAAATTCAACAGAATTCTGTGATTTTTAAAAAAGAGAAAATTCGATCTTATATTGAAACATTAAAAATAATCGGTTAAAAGAAATCTTATTCGTTCAGTTAAAGTATTTCTACATTACTATTTTGGGATTCATTGTATATTCAAATAAAACCTTGATTTTGAAATATTAAAATGTATAACCAAGTCCAGGTGAAATGATAACACAATATATAAATATTTATGAATCAGAAAATTTCAAAAATTGGGATTTACTGTATTTTTAAATTGCATTGCTATTTTTATTGGTTAATTAATATATTCTAAGATTGCTTTGATATTTATACAAAATATTTTTTCCTATTTTGCTGAAGAGATAACAATACGGTATGTAAAAATTAAAACAAGAGTTACAAGCCGTTTTTAAAAGAAAACAATCAAACCTTACTAGAAGGTCTTAAGAAAATGGTCATACAACATATGATAATAAAATTTAAAATTCATAACTAATATAACGTAATATTCTTTCAACTTTCGTAAGAAGTAATTAACTTATTATACAATATTAGACCTATTAAAAGTAAAGGAAACTTTCCATGCGCAAACTTAATTTAAAAATATATCTTGAAATAGTTAAAATTTAAAGAACATAATAGAAATAAATGTCCTAATTTAAGGATACCAATATTATAAGAAAATAACTTATGAATTTAAATAAAAATATATAATAAAAATACTGAAAATAATTAATAAAGAAATAGAGTAAATCATGAAAATTCATTGAATATATAATTTGTATTTAGGAAAATTAAATCTGTTTAATTTTGATATTATATACAATAAATATAATCACATAAATAAATATAATTTTAAAAATATAATTATATAAATAAATATAATTATATAAATAAATATAATTATAAAAATAAAATTATATAAATATAATTATATAAATAAATATAATTATAAAAATAAATATAATTATATAAATAAATATAATTATATAAATAAATATAATTATAAAAATAAATATAATTATATAAATAAATATAATTATATAAATGAAAAATACATATTCTTAAATACTTTTGAAAACCCAGAAAAGCCTTTCTGAATCTCAAAAAACTAAATATAGTCATATTTGTTGTTGACTGATATTTTCAACAAAATATGCTTCACATTTTAACAATATAAATTAAGGATTATACATAAAAAATATTTTACATTTGATGAAGAGCATTAGAAATACATAGAATCGTATTTATTATATAGTCAAAAAAATATTTTAGAAGGAAAATACAAAATACAAAACAAGAAAAAATCAGAAATATAAATTAACATGATAATTTAGCACAATTTTTATATATATCTCGCAATGAGCTTTAAAGGGTCAATTTGAAGTTTTTTTTTTTTTTTTTTTTTTTTAAACAAACAATTATTGGAAACTTCGATAATAATTTAATTTTCTGCTAACTTCTTTTCTCTCTTACTTTAAAGAATTTTAAAGCAATATTATTGGTAATTTTATCTTACATATGTATGTTGCTGTAGAAAATTTTCTTCACAGTTAAATGTTCTGAAATGATTTGTAATTTTTCTTGAATTCTTTAACTAGGTTCTCCAGAAACACCTGTGAAAACAGAAACGTAACTTCATACAATCAGTCTGTTACTAGAACAAGTGATGTATTTTTCTAAAAATCGAAAAAAAATATCAATTAATGAAAGTTATGAAACATTATCTTGAAAAAAAAAAGTCTTACACTATTTTATGGGGAATGTATTTGTATAAAATAAATGTCACTTTAAATTTTGAACCAACTTATTCAAAATAAAGTTTTTAAGTTTCATTTTTATATGTTATTTACTGCCTTCCTAAAAATAAATATTATAATAAAAATGTATTACAAATATAAAATTATAATGGGAATAGGAAAGAAATTATGTTACTTTATGTGAATTCATAAATATAGTATTCCAATAAAAGGTATTCATTGTATAGTTATTGGACTGTAAAATTAGATTACAAAGGAATATTTTTGTATACTTTCCTAAAGAATGTCATTCTTCAAACGCTATATTTATCCAAATAATCATAAATGCCTAAAATATATTATGATATTATTTATTTATTTTTACATGCTTGGAAAATCTTTCTTTAGATAAGATATATGAATAAGCAAAGGGAATTTAATGCATTTTTGTCCTATATATGCGAAGAAAGCAACATGAGGTTAAGCGGCATTTAAGAAATATTTTTCCAATAAAATATCTTACCATGCCATATCAATGTATAAAACAGTTATACAATACTGATTTTAAATTTTAAAATGTGCTTGATGAAAGTCATTGAAAATTTGTGTCAAGAATTTTGTTGTATTAAGATTTATTTCAAAAATAATGTATTGGGTTGAAGAAAATGTTATGTAGCATTTGGATATAAATCCGCAAATTAATTATTGGTCATCCTGTAGAGCGTATCTAAACCCCCACACAGACAAAGAAAAGAGATCTGATTTTTTGAAACTATATTCTTCAATAAATACTGAAAACTTTTATTCATGCAACAAAATATATTCAATGCTTTCTAAAATGTGTGGTAATTTACAATAAATGTGATTTGAGACCATATAGAACTGACTTCAAGACAAAAAATAAGTAAACTTCACACAAGAAGAATAAACATACATAATTAACAATAATTATATTTTTATTAAAAGTATTTTAAAATCGTTAAAATAAAAAAAAAAAAATTACAAGTTATCAACCCGACCAGCTAACACAAGAAGAAAGCCAGAAATGGAGGAGAGAACCTAGTGGCTTGAAAACTGATTCATCTGTCACTGTATGTATTTCAGCGTTCCTTAAATAGTGGTAGCAGAAGGTCTCTAGTTCACTTTAGATTCAAGTCGTGTCATCTGGTTTCCTTTGATAGAATGGCCGTCTCTTCCTCATAGTGGTAGAATTGCAATAGACTGATGGTGATCAGCAATTGCCCCAAATGTATTAATAACTACATTGATTGGTTACGTTTCATTAAGAAAAAATGCATTTTTTTGATTATGATTTAGTAACTTCGCAAGCAACATAAATGTTGACGTAAGTCGTAATTTTGAACCTCGGTGAAACTGAGCTGCCCCTGTACAAATTTCCTCAGAAGAGAGGCGTCTCGAGTCCTCGATTCGAGGAAAATAACGCCAGCTGCGAGTTCACGACAGCGAATATACCACTTCTTGTAGTATCCGATGTTATGACGAAGCGTAATTAGAGTTTCTGGATTTAAATTCCTCATAAAACTTTTTGGTTATTTCATTGAAGAAAATTTCTCAAAAAACCGCATTTAATCACAAAAGCTGCTTTTTTTAAAAATCCCTTTGCACAAAATATGATTTTGTTATAATTATTTCATATAATATATTGAATTGAAATAGAAGGAATGAAATATTGGTTTAAATTAACAAAATTTTGTTCATTAGTTTTGTACTATTTTCTTGATATGCTGCATAGAATTCTTAGAATTTTTCATATGCTGAAATAATTTGAAGAAATAATGTTTGAAGAAACAAAAAACAAAATAGCACAAAGTAAATATATATTTTTTAAGAAAAATCACCTAACTCTTTAAATATGTTTTATACATAAAGTCTCAATGTATTGTTTCAAAAAAAACCATGGTATTTTATTTCTTTTCCAATCTAAATTTTCGTTAAATTTATATGTTAATAAATATTTAAAGTTGTTTCCTCTTTTCTCTATATTTTTGAACCTGTTAAACCGTTTAAATAGATAAATACATATTATGGGATGCTTGATACATTTTGTTTCAAAATATTATTTTAATAATAATTTAGCACATCTTTATATTCAGTGGAAGAAGTTTAAATAAAAGGAATCGTTTTTGAACCATTTTGAGTACAATAACAGCAAATATATTTAAAAAAATAATATCATTAATTGTGCTTCAATTAATGATACAATAATAAGTTTCTTTAAGTCCATGGCTCTAATTACAATATGTATGAATCAGAGAAATTGAGAGATAACATTTAGTTCAAAGAGTAATTTCAAAAAGTAAAAGAATTTAATTAGTAAACAATTGTTTTAATTCTATTTCCTGCTATTAATTGAAATTATTGATTAACTTTTTAAAATTATAATATAAAATGCCATTACCTTATTATTTAAATTAGAAATACACACATTGCTGTAAGAAATTGCACACCAAGAAATAACAGTGGTAGTGTTATTAAACTTGCCGTGAAAGTAAGTGTCAGGCAGATATCTAAATTATTAGAAATGTGTGTAGCGTGATTGCGCGATGCGTTATGCCACCAGAGGGTATAGAACTTTGTTTTCCCTGTATTATAAAACAGGAAAGCAGAGCTTGCTTGCCTACGTGTATTTAATCTGTTGAAAAAAAACCCCTTGAACTAGAGATGACAAAACCTAGCCATCGGAGAAAATATGCTTTCAGAGTTTGGAGAGTGGAAGAATCATAGAGAAGATGGAAACCGGGTGGTCATTTTGGAGAGTAACTTGCCGTCTAGGACGCTCTGATTTTACTGTTGGATGGTGTTGGGTTCAGTGAATAAGAAATAGTTCTGTTATACGGCGAGAAGGCTCATGATGCCCTTGAAAGACCAAAAGTCAAAATGACCGACACACCATACGACAAACACACATAGCGCCAAATGTCTTATTATCTACCACTCATACACAGAAAGACCCGTCATTACGGGCCAGTGTGTCAGTCCGTACCATCGCAAGTAATCTAGCTAAAATACAATTGTTATCACGGCGTCTATTACTTGTAATGTCATTGATACCTAAATGGTTAAAGGGGTGTCGCACTCAAAGTGATTGGACAGCAGCCGAATGGAATCAAGTCGTCTTTAGTGATAAATCCAGATTCACTTTGGACAATTATGGCAATTGTATACTTGAGTGGAAGCCCCTTGGTCAGCATCTCAATCCTGCTTTCGCTGTGCAGCGGCACATCACTCCCACAACTGGTGTGATGGTACGAGGTGCCATCGTAGACGACACACGGTCACCCTTTATATTGATGCATGGCATAATGACAGCCTAGAAGTCCTTTCGTAACATTCTTTAAGCTACTTCAATTGTCACTAAGGGCAAGGCTCCCAGGGGCTATTTTTCAACAGGACAATTCTCGCTCACACAAAGCAAGGGCTTCACAGGACTGTCTCTGCTACATTGTCATCTTTCCCTGGACAGTCCGATCCTCATATTTGTCACCGATCGAACATATATGCAATCATTTACGACGGAAAGTTGGATAGCCTACGAGATTGTTCGAATTAAAGGCGTGTTTACAGCAATTGTGGAATGAGATTTCACAGGACATCATTTGGGACTTGGAAGTCTCAATGCTCGACCGTATCACATCATACATTTATGCTATAGGTGACCGAAAAGAGTAATAAAACCTATATTCATTTGTAATTTTTCTTACAATAAATGATCGTTTTGCATTGATTTTGTAATTACTTACTTACATTAACATCGTAGTTAGGTGTATAAAATATCGTTTTATTCTGCCAAGTATTTTGGGGTGCGCAAGGGCTTCTGGTAATGAGTGTACGTTCATCCTAAAAGTGAAACCCTCAAAATATTAAGAGGTAAATTATCATTCACAGTTCTTACTTTAAAATTTAATTAAAAATTTGATCCAGTTTCTCTAAAGAAACGAAAATTAGCCACGTATCATCCTAATTTTTATAGTAGAAATATATAACAAACTAAAACCAAAAATAACATATTTGAGAACTGCAAAAATTTTTAAAGAAATTTCAATAAACTTTCATTTTGCTGAGTTGTCTTAATACAAATAAAAGAGTAATGATATAGAGCGACTTCGGAAAAATTTAATAAGAAGTACATTCGAAAATAATTTATGTAAATTCAATTTTAAAAGGGTCTCTTAAACTAAGTATTTCAATTAACTTTTTCGTGCTTAACATATTTCCTCCAAGAAGTTTTAAATTTTGATATTCAAATGCTTCTGATAATTAACTATCGTTGAAAAATAAAAAATAAAAATTAAGATATACAAATAAAGAGAAAAATCAAAGAAAGTTCATCAATTAAAAATTGGTTTGTAAATCAGGTTTAATATTAATGAGAGCAAAACATAGAAGAAACAACGCGTTTTTATACTTTAGTGTAAATCGAGAATTTTATCCAAATTATATCATTTCATATATCTACGGCAACTAAAACAAATACTTCAATAACCTAACTTCTTACAATTAGCTTTGAAAAATGTTGAAAGAATCCTTAAAAAAACAAAATTATGCGTCATCCACTCTTTTGCAGGAGCAAGATTTGTGATAAATGCGTTACGCAATTAAAATATTTAATGGTAATTCTAAAACTTACACTATTTATACAGATTCCCTTCTGTAATTATAACTGAAAAACATAAATATCTGCATTCAGTTCTTTTAAGAAATTTGCAAGTAAGATTTTAATGGTCTTCTGAGTCCGAGAAAGATATTTTATTGAATTAATTAATGATGAATATCTGCATATATGACGTTGAAAGCATTAATTGAGTACTTATATGATTAAAATCCATTTATTTACATAAGCATTGAAAAAGAGAGTATTAACTAGTTATTGTAAGGAAATTTTTCTTTTGGGAAATTACAATACTGAAATATTTGCAGAGGTGCACAGAATTATATTGGTAGTGTATCTTGTATTTTTTGTGATC
>BMAW01112965.1:152740-191422 GCA_019974015.1 Nephila pilipes
TTACTAAATTTAAAGAAGCATTTATTTAGCTTTATGATAGTGATGTCTTAATAAACTGCTGGCTATTAAAATTGTAGCACCAGGATGGAGTAATCAAACAAACGTCAAAATCACATAAAAGGAAGATGATGTTAGGGTATATAAAAGATCAGTATTTCAGCGCAATTAGATGACTCAGAAGGGATAAAAGGCATCTGAAAACCTGCATAAAGGAAAATTTGTGTTGGGGATTTTTCATTCGGAAAGCACTTTGTAAGTTCAGAGTTTTCTCAGAATATCATGACATATCTCGAATAAGAAAATCAAATACTTACCAGAGAGTGTGGGGATTCGACAAAGGCAGGATCATTGCCTATCGAGAATATGGATTATTGGTCCATGATATCGCACGTCTCAATGTTCGAAATCCAACCACTGTCATGGGAATATGGAATCAATGAGTTGCTGAGCGTCATACTGCACAGTATGCAGGATCTCCACTCCTCCCATAACTAACACTCAAGAGGATAAATATATTGTGAGCTTGGGCCAGCAAACCAGTACAACCACATCATGGATTATTTGGCAGGAGATGGCCATGTTTGCAGCACGCCCAGTATTCTCTTGTACGGTGCGACGACGTTAGATACAGAGTAGACACTCAGCTCGGCGATCATTACTTCAGCTTCCCTTGACAGTGCAGTATACAGATAGAAGGCGACTCTGGAACTCCGAATGTCACTTCTGCATACAAGAGTGGTGAAATGTTATCTTTTCAGAAAAGTCCTGTTTCTGCGTGCAGTATTCTGATGACCGTATACGTGTTTGGAGGCTCCGAGGAGAAAGTTTGTCACCTGACTGTATTTGATATCGGTATAGGGGCCTTGCACTCGGTGTGATGGTTTGGAAGCCAGTGTGTACACGACAATAACATCTCTAGTTTGGATCGAAGGTAATTTGATCACAGAATGATACATTTCTGAACACTTATGTCCAGTGGTTGTGTCATATTTTCCTAGTCGAAGAAACGCCATCTTCCAGCAAGGTAATGCAAGGCCACATGTTGCACGTGATGTTCAGATCTTCCTCGATACACAGGGAATTCAATTGTTGCCATGACTTGCATGGTCTATAGACCTGTCACCCAATGAAAACATCTGGCCATGGGTTGCTGAGAGACTAGATCGCCATCCTTCTCCAGATAATAAGGTGGAAGAAGTGTGGCTAGACTAAAAGCAGAATGAAGTTAGTTGTCTGTTTCAGTAATCCAACCCCATTTCGACTCCATTCCTAACATGGTAAGAGCAGTTTCAGGTGCTAGGTTTCCAATAATTTTGCACTTATATAAACACAGAGTTTCTGGAAAATTTAATCTTTTTGTTTATTTCCATACTGTTTACGTACAATAAATATCGTTTTCGTATTTGCTTTCTTTTTGATGTTGAAATTTTCATGGCTGTAAGTGTATGTAATATATTGCAACATAGTTTAAGAATCATGTTTCAAAACGCAATATTGCAGGAAAAAAATATTCCGTTTGTGTAATTTTTTGTAAAACAATATAACATTAGAAATGGAATGTTTTTGTGTTCAGGGTTTTCCGCAAAACAATGTAATAATAATATTAATATAAATAAGTATATATATGAAGTTTTATTTATGTAAATAACAAAACAAGTTTTAATCATAATTAAATTACGAAGTTATTTAAAAACTTTAAATTAAAATTATATATAAATCCCACCTGCACAATAAGAACTTATAAAGGAGGAGATTAATGATTTGATAAATTTCTTTATATATTTTTCACTCATTGTCTTTTTTATTCTGGGACAGCTGATATATTTCAATTATTATTTTTTAATTCTTCTAGGAAATATTACGACTTTAAATATACAGGAAAATTACATTATAAGACATATATTTACTAAGAGAATTTGCATATTTTGTAGAATTTCATCAATATAATTAAACGAAATGTAAAAACACTTTTTTTAAAACAAATATGCAAATCTTGTACGTCGAATACGTAAGCGTATACGTGTATGAGAGCGGAGCAAGCCTAAAAATTAGATTTATAATCTCGAGTGCCAAAATCCGCAATTTGTTCGTATTACATTTCATCGAACATTTTGGTGTAATTTTACAGCAATCGCTTAAATTAAAACTCAAAAATAAAAGTGAATAACGGCCCTCGATTAAGGGATGGAATGAGGTTGCGAATTGTGCGACTAGAATTAGGGCAGTCTCAAATCCAGATTTGCAAAGAATTCGATCTAATATACAGCGTCGTGTACAAGTTATGGAAACAATTTCGGGATGCCGGATGCGTCGAGAGAAAGCCTGGACAAGGTCATCCAAGAGACTTGACGGCCAGAGAAGATCACCATTTGTCCATTACAGCGAGGAGTAACAGGGCACAGCTTCTCATGTTTTTCTTGAGTTTCATGCAGCGATAATAATCCCCCTTTCAAGGGTGACTGTTTCCGGAAAACTTTATGAGAGAGGACTATTTGCAAGCAGACCTGTTGTTTGTGTCCCACTCAGCTTTGCGAACAGGAGAGTCCGCTTAAAATGATGCAGAGATTATACAGATTGGAGCATGGATCAATAGGCAACCGTTCTCTTCATTGATGAGTCCCGGTTCAGACTAACTTGTGAATTTTGCAGTACGTTCATATGGGGAGAAACAGGGTCCCACTACCTGCCCTCCAATATCCAAGAAATCGACCATTACGGTAGCGGAGACTTAATGGTCTGGGCAGGCATAATTTTAGATGCAGAACACACCTCCATGTCTTTGAAAGAGGCACTGCGACTCTTGAGAGGTATAGGAAAGAGGTCTTGAAGACCTATATCCTCATTTTCAGGAGTTCAATTGGTCCTAATTTCCTTTTAATGATAACAACGTGAGGTCATATGGAGCTCAGCTGGTTGACGATTTTCTGGAAATTGAGGATATTTGCTGGATATATTGGCCACCCAGATCTCCAGACTTCTGTCCTATAGAGCATACTTGGGACTCTCTGGGAAGAACAATTCCAATTCGAAAACCCCTTCCGTGAGCCATCCAAGACCTGAAAACAGTGTTACTGAACAAGACGGACGAAATGTCACAGGAACTCATAATCTCCCTTATTTCCAGCGCAAAATAACATTGGGAGGCCTGTATATCTTAAGAAGGCACCATTCGCCCTATCAACCCATTTTCTTTGTTCTATTCTGCAACTGAATGTTTCATACCTTGAGACTCCGATGGGTGTTACGCACGATAATGCGTGTGTATTAAAACTGTTGAGTGGTTATTTTTTTTTGTAATATATCAACCCTATGTGCGCATCCAATTTCATTGAAATTGGTCCAGTAGTTCTATAGATAATCAAACAAATCGGAAAGTTCTCTTAATTTTGAACACCAGTGTATATAAAAAAACATTAATGAAAGTGTTACATTTTAATTACAATAAGTACTGATTTCATTCCAGTGTATGAAAACTATGAAAATATTTTAACACCTAATTTCACATCAATTAAATGTTAAACATGATCGTTCTATCTTTCTGTAACTAAATTTAATCGCATACAATTATAAATTATGAATATTCCTCATTCTTGTTTACATTTATCTTGTTTAGATATCAAAAGGTAGAGTAATTCAATTTTGTAAATGCATGTTTAAAATTTTAATTATGTTTAAGTATTAATATTAGAAATATATATGTGAAATAGAGCCCTTTTATCATATCTTTGAATATCTGATTACTATACCAAAGTTGAAATTTGTTTCTAAATGCGATGCTCATTAATTTTTGTGAAATAATTAACCTAATTATTTTGAATTTGAATTATGTATACTCATAATATTAATTTTTTTTAAAATATTGATCAAAATATTGATTTTGATAAATATTTCACCAAGCTTCATCGTTCTTTAAACGCATTAATCGTCCACATTTGTTTCAAATGTAGATATCGATATATATCTTTTGTTTCGTCGTTCATGTATCACCTAGATTAAATGAAACGAATAAATAAATAATTACTTACTTGTCTCTAATTATTCGTTCTGGATATTCAAATCCCAAAAAATTGAGACTGTTCCTTAGATAACTGTTAGAAATACGATAAATCTTATGCCATGAACATATTTCTAGAAATAAATATGGATTTAAAATAACTTAACTCCCTTGAGTTAACTCTGGAAGAAATTATTGTAAATGAATACAGATATAGCCGGCACATTACAAGTAACATAAATTAAATACTGATTGTCATAAAATTTCCCTAATTCAAAATGAAAGTAGAAGCATATAAATATGGATTTAATTCACTTATCCCCCCTTCCTTTCTCGTTTAGTATTATTTTGAGATGAATGTGTAAATTTTTTCATATCGTTTTCAGAGAATTTTAGTATTTTAATTAGTTTATCTTGCATTTAAAAAAAAACAGGGCTTTAAGGATAGTTATAGAATATAAAAAATGTACATTTGATATAATTTGAATAAAAGATTTAAATATCAATTGTGCGTATTTAATTTTTGCTGTTATATATAAGAGCAATTTATTTAGAGTTAAAACAGATCATATATGTTTAGGATGCAATCATTTTTAATATAAATGAGAAACTTTAAGAAAAAGCAAAATTATCAAAATATTAGGTAATAGATAAATGTTTTTAAATGCTAACATAATACATAAAATACATAAAATGCAGTGAAGAAATATACTTTACTTTTAAAATAAACATTTATATTTTGAAAAACTCCCTTTTGTATGAGTGATTGATAAACAAAATTTATATTCAATCATTACAAAGAAACTAGTATAATTTTCAACAGCCATTATAATTTGCTGTGTAGATTTACTTCCACTGGTAGAAGATTACTGTATTCTTTGAAATAGAAATATTTTGTCATTTCTTGAATTGCATTGTCCTGAAATTAAGTTACACAGGGTAATATAATTGAATATTTCATAAAATAGTTAATATTGAATTCTAGCCCCAATAAGCAATTATGGCAAATATGATTCAAATCGTTTTTATATCGATGTTGTTGTTTCAACTGTGTTTCTATATTCTTATAGAAACAAATTGAGTTCAAAATGAGAAAAAGTAAACCGCTCAGTACGATGATGTACACAAAATACTTAATTGTAATTTTCACTATTTATACTGAATAAATGTGTTACGAAACCATAAATATTATAAGAACAATTATTTAGATGGAATATATCAGAAACGAATTACTTCTATTAGTTGAATTGTAGAAAACAAAACATTTTATTTAAAATACAACATTATAAAATACAATGTTTGTCATAATGTGCTTTACATCAATACTAAAATTATCTATGATATTATATCTTAATACTTATTATACTTTAAACAAATAACTCTTTATGATAAAAACCTGATTTCTAAATGTATCCTTTCTACCTAGAATACTTATGTAACAATTTATGAAGGATAAAAACATAGCGACGATACTATCCAATTGTTTCATGTGAAACTCATTTCATACAAATTCAACAGTAACTTTAGGCTATTAAGAAACCATTAATTGGAACTTCAAGAGGGCCTTACTTTCTAAATTGTCAGTGTAACTTCGATTTTAATCTATTGAATTAAATGCACTTAAGAAGAGAAAGGAAGTAGTAGTTTTATAATTCTGATTGATTTTAGTTTTTCAGTTATTTATCTTTTTTGATTTAACGGAAGAGCTAAACTCTAATTTCATTAAAAGTAAAATTTCTTCTTAGTGCTAGGGTTGGGGAGAAGTAATAATTTATTATGTATAAACTTCCTGTTAGTAGATTTTTTATGGAAAATTACGATGAATAATGTTTGTCATATTTACATTAACAAATTCTATATTATATGTGTAAAAGTCAATTCAATTTATTTTATCAATAAAGAACAAAACTTACCAACACTATAAAAATTGTTGGAAATCTTGTGTTTTCAGGAGTACTTTATTATTCTCTTATTTATAATTTTCTAAGAAAAAAATTCCATATGTTTAGAATACATTGTAATTACATAAAGAGATGATATAGCTATAAATGTGATTATAAATATGAAAAACAGTTTTGTTTTAAGACTAAACTGTTTTATAGATATACCAAAAAGGAATTATTCTTTAAAGTGAAAAACTAAATTATGATATATTTAATATTTCTTAAAATTTTTCTTTATTGTTTTCTCATTTAAAAATCTGTTAATCATTATTAATAAAGAATTGAAGCAAAACTGTATCTATCAAAAGTTGAAATGGCTTTTTAAGAGAATATCGATTATATATCTAATTTTGTTTAAAGATATACATTCTAAATAATTATGAAGATTAAATTTAATTTAAGAAATATGATTAAACAGTTTTAATTCAACAACAATATTTCATGAAAGATATAATAACGAATAATGATATTCGAAACAAAGATCTATTTTTCTTTTTGTTATCAAAGGAAACAATGCCCGTAAAAGCATTTTTGAACGATCTGGTAATATTCATGAATCATAAAAGTTTGAGAGAAGGTGTATTATTTCTATAAAGAAAATACAAATATAATTCTATTTTTATGTTGGATATTATCTCTAGGAAAACTGTTTTTGTTTTCGTGCAAGAACTACTTTTTGTCAATCGCTTTAAAAAAATAAGTGGGGAAACGTCTTCTTCTCACATTTGATTCGTTTTTCAATGTCTGAATGCCGTGTGCTTTTGCTTTTCAACGTCTTTTTTGGTCACATCTTATAGCACGTAAGCCCACTTGGAGGATAAACGAAACTTCTAAAGTGGTAAAAAACCATTTAAGAATTTGGACAAAAATTCAAATAGAAACATAAATAACATAAATAAAAGTTCTTATACCATTTTTGGAATATCATTGCTGTGAAGACGGAAAAATTCAACAGAATTCAGTGATTTTTGAAAAATAGAAAATTCGATCTTATATTGAAACATTAAAAATAATCGGTTAAAAGAAATCTTTTTCGTTCAGTTACAGTATTTCTACATTACTATTTTGTGATTCATTATATATTTAAATAAAACCTTGATTTTGAAATATTAAATTGTATAGCCAAGTCCAGGTGAAATGATAACACAATATATAACTATTTATAAATCAGGAAATTTCAAAAATTGGAATTTACTGTATTTTTAAATTGCAAAGCTATTTTTATTGGTTATTTAATGTATTCTAAGATTGCTTTGATATTTATACAAAATATTTTTCCTTTTTTGCTGAAGAGATAACAATACGGTTTGTAAAAAGTAAAACAAGAGTTACAAGCACTTTTTAAAAGAAAACAATAAAACCTTACTAGAAGGTCTTAAGAAAATGGTCAAACAACTAATGATAATAAAATTTAAGATTCATAACTAATATAACGAAATATTCCTTCAACTTTCGGAAGAAGCAATCAACTTATTATACAATATTAGTCCTATTAAAAGTAAATGAAATTTTGCATTCGCAAACTTAATTTAAAAATATATCTTGAAATAGTTAAAATTTAAAAATCATAATAGAAATAAATGTCCTAATTTAATTAAGGATAACAATATTATAAGAAAATAACTTAGGAATTTAAATAAAAATATATAATAAAAATACTGAAAATAATTAATAAAGAAATAGAGTAAATCATGAAAATTCATTGAATATATAATTTGTATTTAGGAAAATTAAATCTGTTTAATTTTCATATTATATATAATAAAATAAATAAATATTATCACATAAATGAATATAATTATGTAAATAAATATAATTATGTAAATAAATATCATAATGTAAATAAATATTATTTTAAAAATATAATTATATAAATAAATATAATTATAAAAATATAATTATGTAAATAAGTATGTAAATAAGTATAATTATATAAATAAATATAATTATAAAAATATAATAATGTAAATAAGTATAATTATATAAATAAATATAATTATAAAAATAAATATAATTTTAAAAATAAATATATTGATATAAATAAATATAATTATATAAATGAAAAATACATATTCTTAAATACTTTTGAAAACCCAGAAAAACCTTTCTGAATCTCAAAAAACTAAGTATAGTCATATTTGTTTTTTGACTGATATATCAACAAAATATGCTTCACATTTTAACAATATAAATTAGGGATTATATGTAAATAATATTTTGCATTTGATGCAGAGCATTTGAAATACATAGTATCGTATTTATAACAAAGTCAAAAAAATGTATTTTAGAAGGAAAATACAAAACACAAATCACGACAAACTCAGAAATATAAATTAACATAATAATTTAGCACAATTTTGATATATATCTCGCAATGAGCTTTAAAGGGTCAATTTGATGTTGTTGTTTTTTTAAAAAACAAACAATTTTTGGAAACTTTGATAATAATTTAATTTTCTGCTATTTGTACTTTTTCTTCAATTATTTAGCTAGGTTCTCCAGAAACACCTGTGAAAACAGAAACGTAACTTCATACAATCAGTCTATTACTGGAAAAGGTGATGTCTTTTTCAAAAAATCAAAAAAAAATATCAATTAATGAAAGTTATTTCCTTATGAAACATTATCTTGAAAAAAAAAAGTCTTACATTATTTTATGAGGAATGTATTTGTATAAAATAAATGTCACTATAAATTTTGAATCAACTAATTCAAAATAAAGTTTTTAAGTTTCATTTTATATTTACTGCCTTCCTAAAAATAAATATTATAATAAAAATGTATTACAAATATAAAATTATAATGGGAATAGGAAAGAAATTATGTTACTTTATGTGAATTCATAAATATAGTATTCCAATAAAAGGTATTCATTCTATAGATATTGGACTGTAAAATTAGATTACAAAGGAATATTTTTGTATACTTTCCTAAAGAATGTCATTCTTCAAACGCTATATTCATCCAAATAATCATAAATGCCTAAAATATATTATGACACTATTTATTTATTTGTACATGCTTGGAAAATCGGTCTTTAGATAAGATATATGAATAAACAATGGGAATTCAATGCTTTTTTGTCCTATATATGCGAAGAAATCAACATGAGGTTAAGCGGCATTTAAGAAATATTTTTCCAATAAAATATCTTACCATGCCATATCAATATATAAAACAGTTATACAATACTGATTTTAAATTTTAAAATGTGCTTGATGAATGTCATTGAAAATTTGTGATAAGAATTTTGTTGTATTATGATTTATTTGAAGAATAATGTATTGGATTAAAGAAAATGTTATGTAGCATTTGGATATACATCCGCAAATTATTTATTGGCCCTCCGGTAGAGCGTATCTAAACCCACACACAGACATAGAAAAGATATCTGATTTTATGTAACTATATTCTACAATAAATACTGAAAACTTTTATTCATACAACAAAATATATTCAATGTTTTCTAAACTGTGTGGTAATTTACCACATATGTGATTTGAAACCATGCAGAACTGACTCCAGGACAAGAAGAAAGTAAATTTCACACAAGAAGAATGAACATACATAATTAACAACAATTATATTTTTATTAAAAACATTTTAAAACCTTCAAAAAAAAATAACACAAGAAGAAAGCAATAAATGAATAAGAGAACCCAATGCCTTGAACGTTGATTCATTTGTCACTGTATTCCAACACTTCTTTAAATAGTGGTAGCAGAAGGTCTCTAGTTCACTTCGGATTCAAGTCGTGTCATCTGGTTTGCTTTGATAGAATGTCCGTCTCGTCCTCATAGTGTTAGAGTTGCAAAAGACTGGTGGTGATCAGCAATTGCTCCAAATGTATTAATATTTTGATAGGTTACGTTTCAATAAGAAAAAATGCATTTCATTGATTATGAATTTAGTAACTTCGCAAGCAACATAAATGCTTGTGGTGACGTAAGTCGTAATTTTGAACCTCGGACAAACTGAGCTGCCCCTGTACAAATTTCTACACTCCTCTAATGGGAAGTAGTGGGGGAGAAGGGTACTCGATTCGAGGAAAATAGCGCCAGCTGCGAGTTCAGCACAACGAATATGCCGCTTTTTGTAGCATGCGATGTTATGACGAAGCGTAATTAGAGTTTCTGGATTTAAATTCCTCATAAAACTTTTTGGTTATTTCATTGAGGAAAATTTCTCAAAAAACGGCATTCAATCAATTAACCTTTTGAAGACGGCGGGTTTTGTGAGGAAAAGGCCCTTAAAGACGGCGCCTTAGGCGATGTTTACTTCCCCCTTTTTTTATCGCTGATTGATGGCACCATACATAGGCATACAAAAGAAGCAGGGTAGTTACTGGTGATGGGGATGTTCGCGGCTTAGAAAGTCCCTAAATACAAAGAGTCTCCCTTTCTTAGGGAAACATATTTTCTTGGAGAACTCAATGTAGTAATTTCAATTTCAGTTCAAGAAAATTTGAGAAATTTATTTATTTTATTTTTTTAAAAAAGAAATTATTTCCTAACAATTTAAGCTGCTTTTCACCTAGATTTCCTCTTCAATATTATTAAGAGCATTGAGAGAAATAGCACAAAACAATGATGATAATATAAAGTATTGCATAAAAAAATGTAAACAAAGATACATTTCATTGTAGACAAAGGTACACACAACAAACGAAACCAAATTTAATTGATATTATTCAAGTAAAATTTATTTATATTTTGATTTTCAGTAAATTCATTAAAATAGATATAAAATATTTTAAATTTATTTTTAATTCTTTTAAATGCAGGAATTTGATACACACCTGGTGTTAAAACTTAAAATAATCAAATTAGAAATAAGAAATAAATAATATGATACTTCATAAATTGCACGTAATTATAATCAGTAATACAAAATAAAATAAAAAGCAAAATTGCTGATCCTGTCTCTTGATATTATAATGTAAAATTCAGACTTTCTCAAATCGATAATGAAGTAAGTTTAAAAGCTCTTATAAGTATTCACAGCATTTGTATAACAATAGACATATCATCATAAATAAACTATGCTCTTTTGGAAACTTCATTATTACTTAATTTATAATTGTTTTTCTCTTTTAGAACATGCCAGAGAAATCTTAAAAATTTAAACACTCTTAAGAATTTTCTTATATATCTTCCATGAAGGAATGACACATTTGATGTATAATTGTCATTTTTTATTGTTCCATAATTCATTATACTGTGATACATTAATATTCATAATATTGAATGAATCCTAAGATTAAGTCTAAATTTTATTAACAAGCATTTTTCAAAAATGAAAACTTTATTTTTTCTTTGATCTAATTCTTCCTATATATGCTGAAAATTATGATAAAATATTCACTATGGCAAATAAATTAGATGAATAAAAAGCAAAACCATTAAAAAAAAAAGGTGTTTCGCATTATGCTCTAAAATGTGAGTATCCTAAGGCTATAAATGTTGGCCTTTGTTAAATAGTGCAACATTGTAGTTTCCACATGTTTTGACGGTTAGGTCAAACAAAAGGAGACGATTAGGTGTTCCAACGTGTAGCAGAGCTGATACGCATTAAATCAAAATCCTTACGTTGCCGCGGTGTGGAAATTAGAAGTGAACGCTCTAGCTCGGCTATCGTTCTCGTTACTTGTTTAAATTACGACGTCCGTCTTATTACTTTGTCCCTTATGTTACTTGTAAATGAAATATTAATAATTTATCAGTTTACCTACGTGTTCCTAAAAATAAATTCTTTAAATGCACATAAGAAATTTAAAATTATATTTTTTTCCAATAGTAATAAATGTTTCAATTAGTAAAAAAGAGGAAATGCTTTCAATTTTTAGAATACTTCTAGTAAAACGCAAACAATAAGCTGATATCGAAGACAAAATATTATGACTGCAAACATTTTTAAGTAACCGAGGAGCTTCACGTATCTCGGTAATCTTGTTTATATAAAAGGAATATATGATTCTTATTTGTACTTAATTGTTTCTTTTGCAAGTAATGACAACATACTGGAGCTTCTTACATTTTTTTCACTTTTCGTACAAAAAGTTATATTCTTAACCTTTGGATAATCCTTACTTTTTATTTAAAATTTCAAAAGAATTGCATAATATTGTTTTAATTCTAAGATTACTGCTCTGATTTTTGTGCGATAATTAACTGATTTTTGTGTGTGATTTTGTGCATATGATAGAGCCAAAGCCAATACATTTCTACAAAGCCAACTCTTTCGATCAACATTCAAAATAATTACAAAAACCTTTCCTTCTCAACGCAAAGACTCCTCAATCGGTTTAGAAAAAACTGACAACAATTTTTCTTTACTTTCTTCAAAACGAAGGAAAACTTTAGCTTCAAATATCGTTTTTTCCCTCCCCCCCACTTCGTCTGGACAGTCCCCTAAGTGCCTGGGTCCTTTTTACATTATCTCTCAAAATCTAACACAATATCAGTTCTCTGAACGGTTATTTTCAGTTTCCCGATAACGTTCGCAAAGTAGAAGGCCTTCTTTTAAGTTGGTTGGCATAGTTTCTATTTATCCTATGTCCGACAATGTAACAGAAAAGGAAATCACTTTCTAAAGCTTTATTACGGCAATAAGAGGAAGAACCACGGAAGAATAGTTTTCCGGCTACATGAAAGCAACCTTGAAGATTTACAAGAAGGCAGATGTGCATTTCTAGGTTTTATTACACCAAAAAGGCATATGATAATCAATAATGACCAAAACCTGGAAGAATCAACAATAATCAAGAGGGAGAAGCATTCTTTGTCGATATGAAAGCTTTTACAACTTGTTTTTCATGCTCATTTACAAGAGCCATTTGATTCTCTATTCAGAGTTTCAAACGTTCGGGTGCCTTAGGACGCACCCGAACATTCCTTTCTTTGTACTATCGTACATAAAAAGTGTGACTCATGAATAAATAGGCGAGAAAAAAAATAAGAAAACGAAGACATTTTTTTTTATTTCAATGTAACTATCTGTTAGATTCTGATTACATTTATTTTTCAAATATATTTTAGAGTATTTTGCAAATTTTATCGTAATTATTATTATAAAAGAAACTTATTATATTTTTTTTTAAAAAAAAAACTTTTTTTAAGTTTCGAAAAATCAGGAAATCCAACACTGTAGAACTTTTAAAGTATAATATATAACAAAAGCAAAAATTTTATTCTTGCTTCTAAGATTTTTGTATAAATCGGGGAATTTTTCTTATGCTAAAGAATTCGTAATATTCGTCTCCTACAAATTTGAAAGAAAAAATATCGGAATTAATAGTTTTTGTTTCGAAGACTCAACTTTTATACATCAATTGTCATAATAAAAAATGTCGGAATTAGTTTCTTGCTTTTATAAATTCGAAAGACTACAATGTACAGTTTTTAAAATCTATAACAAATATTTCTGTAATTTTTTTTTGTTGCAAATATTTTTTCTTTTTTTTTTGTTTATACACGATTTAAAAAAAGTTTTTTTTTTTGATGTTTCGATATAAAATTCTTAAAAACTGTTTTTCAATAAGCATAACTTAAGATAACAATAAAAATACGCTTCTGTACAGCAATACATTGTGTAATTATGCACAAATTTTCATCAAAAACAGAATGTAAAAATTGCTTCAAATTCTCCACAAATATATTTTACGTAGTTTTACAGGTATAAAAGTTAATAAAAATGTAGAACTGAGGTATTTTTAAATCTGCAAAATGCATAGCAATACGTGTATTAGTAAAAAAAACATTCCTTATGAAAATATGTAATTATATTCTTTAGTACGAAAAAAATAAAATAAATATCATAAAAAAAAATCACCACTTAAAGTTATAACACTTTTTTGAATAAACTTTGGAAATAAAATTTTTATGTAACATATATTTCTTAGTAATATTTATATATATTATTATTTGAATAATAAAGTAAAGTGGAACCTTTAATAATAAAGTGGAACTAGAAATTAAAAATTTATTTCCAAATATTTAAATATTGTTTAAGTTCAACATATTAATCCAATAATTTCATTACAGGGGCTCCTTTTATCACATTATTTCATGTAAAAGGTAAAATTGTCGCTTTATGGGTTATTTGTGGGTCGTTCCGAATTATTTTATTTTGTTCTTCGGAGACAACCTCATCTTCAACCTCTGGACTCAAATTTAAAGATTGATCTAAATTATCTTCCTCATTTTCTAACTCACAATCAGAATCAGAATCATCAAAAATTTCGTCTCTAAATCAGCTAAAATATTCTGAATCTCTTCCGCGGTAAGTTCTCTTTTACGTTTAGGCATTTTTTTTTAAAAAAAATCAAATTAATTTAAAATGAAATGATTAAGTAATCGAGATGACAAAATCACTTACAGAAATAACTAAGCACTCACCGCTAGTGAGAATTTGAGTATGAAGGAAAAAAGAGGGATTTTTAGGTAAGGGTGAAAGAGGAAACTCTACCCCCCTCCCTTCTGAATACAAAAGAAACCGGTCAAGCAGATGATGTTCCGGGGCTATAATAGGCCTCATGCTGATTCGAAAGCTGTTTACAGGGGAAAGCACGGCTTGACCGCTACATCGGTCAGCGCCGGCTTTTAAGGGTATATACCTTTTGGCCTGCAGATCGGCCAGCCGCCCTCAAAAGGTTAAGCAGCATTTTTTAAAAAACTCTTTGCACAAAATATGATTTTGTTATAATTATTTCATATAATCTATTAAATTGAAATAGAAGGAATGAAATATTGGTATAAATTAACAAAATTTTGTTCAATACTTTTGTACTATTTTCTTGATATGCTGCTTATAAATCTTAGAATTTTTCATATGCTGAAATAATTTGAAGAAATAATGTTTAAAGGAACAAAAAACAAAATGACACAAAGTAAATATATATATTTTTAAGAAAAATCACCTAACTCTTTAAATATGTTTTATACATAAAGTCTCAATGTATTGTTTCAAAAAAATTTATAAGATTTTAGTTCTTTTCCAAGCTAAATTGTCGTTAAATTTATATGTTATTATATATTTAAAGTTGCTTCCTCCTTTCTCTATATTTTGGAACCTGTTAAAAAGTTTAATTAGATAAAGACATATTATGGGATGCTTGATACATTTTGTTTCAAAATATTATTTTAATAATAATTTAGAACACCTTTATATTCAGTGGAAGAAGTTTAAATAAAAAGGGATCGTTTTTGAACCATTTTTAGTACAATAACAGCAAATAAATTTTAAAAAAATATTATCATTAATTGCGCTTCATTTAATGATAATTTTCTTTTAATCCAGTGGCTCTAATTACAATATGTATGAATCAGAGAAGTTGAGAGATAACGTTTACTTCAAAGAATAATTTTAAAAAGTAAAAGAATTAAATTAGTAAACAATTATTTTATCTTCTATTTCTTGCTATTAATTGAAATTAAGAATTGCCTTTTTAAAATTATAATATAAAAAGCCAATACTTTATTATTTAAATTACAAATACATACATTGTTGTAAGATTTTGCACGCCAAGAAGTAAGAGGGTATTGTTACGAAACTTGCCATAAAAGTAAGTGTCAGGCAGATATCTAAATTATTAGAAATGTGTGTAGCGTGATTGCGCAATGCGTAATGCCACCAGAGGGCATTGAACTTCGTTTCCCTGGATTATATAATAGGAAATTAGAGCTTGCTTGTATACGTGTATTTAATCTGTTGCAAAAAGACTATTGAACTAGAGATGACATTACGTTGCCATCGGCGAAAATATGCTTTCAGAGTTTGAGAGAGGAAGAATCATAGAGAAGATGGAAACCGGGTGGTCATTTCGGTGAGTAAATTGCCGTCTAGGACACTCTAGTTTTACTGTTGGATGGTGTTGGGTGCAGTGAACAAGAAAAAGATGTCTGTTATACGGCGAGAAGGCTCATGATGCCCTTGAAAGACCAAAAGTCAAAATGACCGTCACACCATACGACACACACGCATAAGTCCAAATATCTTATTATCCACAATTCATACACAGACAGAATCGTCACTACGGGGCAGTGTGTCAGTCCGTACCATCAAAAGGAATCTATGTGATGTATAATTGTTATCACGGCGCCCATTACTTGTAATGTCATTGATACCTACTCACCGTCGTCTAGGGTTAAAATGCTGTCGCACTCCAAGGGATTGAACAGCAGCCAAATGGAATCAAGTCGTCTTTAGTCATGAATCCAGATTCACTTTGGACAGTGATGACAGTTGTATACTTGTGTAGAAGCCCCTTGGTGAACATCTCAATCCTACCGTCGATGTGCAGCGGCACACCATTCCCTCAACTGGTGTGATGGTATGAGTTGCCATTGTGGACGACATATGGTCACATTTTATATTGACGCATAGCATAGTGACAGCCCAAAAGTATGTTCGTAACATTCTTCAGACACATCAGTTGTCACTTATGGCAAGGCCTGAAGGAGCTATTTTTCAACAGGACAATTCTCGCCCACACAAACCAAGGGCTTCACAGGACTGTCTCCGCTTCATTGTCATCTTTCCCTGGACTGCCGGTCCCCGGACTTGTCACCAATCGAGCATATATGCAATCATTTGCTACGGCAAGTTAGGTAGTCTACGAGATTGTTCTAATTTTAGCAATTCTAACAGCAATTGTGGAATGAGATTTCACAGGACATCATTTGGGACTTGGAAGCCTCAATGCTCGACCGTATCACATCATACATTTATATTATAGGTGACAAAAATGAGTACAAAAACCTATATTCATTTGTAATTTTTCCAACAATAAATGATCGTTTTGGATCACTTACTTACATTAAAATTGTAATTACATGTATAAAATATCGTTTTATTCTGGCAACTATTTTGAGGTGCTCAAGGGCTTCTGGCAATGAGTGTACGTTCTTCCTAAAAGTGTATATCATTCTCAGTTCTTAATTTAAAATTTAATTGAAAATTTGATCAAGCTTCTCTAAAGAAAAAAAAAATAGCCGCGTAATCATCCTAATTTTCAAAGTAGAAATATACAACAAACTAAAACCAAAAATAACGTATTTGAGAACTGCAAAATATTTTAGACAAATTTAAATTAACTTTTATTTTGCTGAGTTTTCTTAATACAAATAAATGAGTAATGATATAGAACGACTGCGGAAAAATTTAATAAGATGTACGTTCGAAAATAATTTACGTAAATTCATTTTTAAAAGGTTCTTTTAAACTAAGTATTTCAATTAACTTTTTCATTCTTAACATATTTCCTCCAAGGAGTTTTAAAATTTTATATTCATATGCTTCTGATAAATAACAATCGTTGAAAAAAAAATTAAAATAAACAAATAAAGAGAAAAATCAAAGGTTGTTCATTAATTAAAATTTGGCTTGTAAATTAGGTTTAATATTAATGAGAGCAAAGAATAGAAGAAGCAAAGCATTTTGATACTTCGGTGTAAATCGAGATCTTTATCCAAATTATATCATTTCATATATCTACAGCAACTAAAACAAATACTTCAATAACCTAATTTCTTACAATTAGCTTTCAAAAATATTGAAAGAATCCTTAAAGAAAAAAAAAGTAAGCGTCATCCACTCTTTTGCACGAGCAAGATTCGGGATAAATGCGTTATCTAATTAAAATATTTAATGGTAATTCTAAAATTTACACTAACATACAGATTCCCTTCTGTAATTATAACTGAAAAACATAAATATCTGCATTCAGTTCTTTTAAGAAATTTGCAAGTAAGATTTTAATGGTCTTTTGAGTCCTAGAAAGATATTTTATTGAATTAATTAATGGTGAATATCTGTATATGACATTATATTACATTGAAAACATTAATTGAGTACTTATATGATTAAAATCCATTTATTTACGTAAGCATTTAGAATGAGAGTATTAGTTATTGTAAGGAAATTATTCTTTTGGGAAATTATAATACTGAAATATTTGCAGAGGTGCACAAAACTTTATTGGTAGTGTGTGTATCTTGTATTTTTTTGTGATCATTCTATTTATTCCAAGATATCGATGAATTAACTTTGCGATAAGCAGTTATTCTTGATATATTATATTTGGCAAAATCATTTTAAGTTCTTCAATGAAATGATGATGATACACACACACAAACACACACATACATATATATATTAATTTCTCGAAAATGAAGAAGGTATTTTGTGTTCGAAACTTGTAATCGACCTGTATAACAGTTTTGGTGATAGTGATGTGCAAAACAAGAATAATAATAATCATAAAAACCTGTATATTTGTTTCAATTCCTTGAATGTCATGAAAAATTTCTTCACCGTTCAAAGAAATCTGTTACATGTCCATAGATTCCGACGGTTTTAAAATAACAGTTTTAGGAATAGAATATAACTTTTATTAGTATCGAATTAAAATTATAGCGTATTTTACCCTTACAAATCGATCCAAAAAGCACAATTATGTAATTTAACGATTGAAAACGTCATTTCAGACACACTTCAATACTTCAGCATGAATTTATTGAATTACGTGATCACTTAATTTAATGTGGAATTGAGAGTCTTGGAAAGCTGTATATATTATCGAAATTTATTTTATACATAAATCAAATTTTCAGATATTAATTATGTATTATAATAAACTAAAAATGCTTCCCAAATAATTTAGAAACATATGTTTCCCTAAATGTCGTATTTTTATGCATTGGTTCATCATAACTTTATTGTAATAAAATGTGATATTTTATTTATAAGTAATTGTAGAGGTAGATATATGTTCAGGATGAGTAGAAAATATCTCAAACATATCAATTCACCGTTTTCATAATGCAAAGTTCTCTGTAGGCTTTTGCTGGTAGTTCGAATCTTGCTAGCATAAAGTCTTTACATAGCTATTCTTTACCACCATGTTCCCTACTAGCATATTATTTTTTTGGATTCGAACTGTATACTTTCACTTATCCATTAGCTATTACTTTCATAAATATTAAAAGATACATTCTTTCTTATTTTGCTTTTATTTGCATGGATAATATTCATATACACGATATTATATATAATGTGACAAATAAATGTCGTTGTTTTAAAAATTGACTTATTCTATATTATCTGCAACTACATTCTTAAGTCATTTGAAGAACGATATTACCTCTTAAGGGATTACACTTTTAAGGGTTTTAAGGGATATATGCAGATACAATATATACGACAGGAATAAAAAATGAACAGGAAAATGTGTTTTATAATTTTAACATTTTCTTTACTGTTACTTCTACATTTGCTGAAATAAAAAAAAAAAAGATAAGACGGTACAAAAGAGTAACAATGGCAAAAAAGATGTATGTATATTATTCAGCATGTAATTAAAATCCCATTTGATTTATGACTGTTGTAATATTTTATCCAGAATATGACAAGAGAAGGCACCCGTATTTTCCCTCTCAATATGCTCCATTTTCTGTTTTTCCTCGTTTCCTTTTTTTTTTTTTGTATTTATAATCTTCTCTCCTTTGAAGCTGTGTTGACGCTTTTTGAAGTGGACACAAAACACAAATAGGATAAGAGTTGAAAAATGCAAAATGCAGAAAAATTAAAGTCATCCCAAAATCTTTTTTTTTCCCTTTTTCCTTTCTTTTATTCTTTAAAAAAAATCTTTTTCCATTATTTTGTTTGAAACGCTTGGATGCTTCTTCTTAGGGAAAAGTTTTATCTTAAATGAATGTGACGGATTTATAAAAATGTTGTCTGCTATTTTGCAATAAGCCTTGAGGATTTATATACGCATGAACTTCTTAAAATATTTATAGTGATGACTGGAACGAAAAGAAAAATTACTTTCTGCCAAATGCCTCATCAGGGTTTGATCTTTAGAAAAGAAAATACTTTTGCGAAACATTATTTTACTCTCAATTTTTCTTAAATATTTTCAAAAGTTTAAAAGAAGGGCTATTGAAAGTTTCGTTCCTTCAAAGTAACTAGGATTGCACAAATAAAGCACTAGTGAATTTTTAGGAACTGTGTATTTTCATTCTATTTTGCACCATCTTTCTCTATATATATTTCATTACATATACACAGCACAGCTTAATGAAATGGTTTATACAATTTCAGATCCAAAACAACAGAAAAGGTTAAGAAAAACACTGTTTATTAGATTTCTTCATAGATTATTTTAGATCGCTGCATTTCAAATAAATCTTAAAATACCCAAATATTGGTAAGAATTAAACTTTTAATTTCAAATTTATAAACTGACTTCCTTAGAGTGAGGCACTTATCGAATAAAATGAGTTCCACTTCTATTCCATTTACATTAACATAAGCATCCTTTAACTAATTTTATTAAAAATAATCAATTACAAACTTCACTCCAATTCCTAATTTACAAACACCTACTAGCCTTTAATTATGATCAGTCTTTACAATTTCTTTTTATTCTAATTCGTTTTTATATTATTATCGTTAAATCAATTCTTTGAATTTCTTATCTTTAGTTAGTTTCTTTAAACAAATTTCATTTGGATGGAAAAATAGTTGAAATTTTACGCAATTTTAATTGCAAGGCCATTAAAGAGAAAATCATAAGTTGGATGTCAAAATCTTGAAGTTTACTTTTTGTGTCTTTAAAATGATTTTATATCAACATACGGAAATAATCTACTTTACATTGAATAATGTTCTATTAGGTTTAAGAATCTTTAAATACATTTGGTGAAAAATACATAGCCCATTAGTTTTTCGAAAGTGTATCATGTTATGTAAAGATTGGTGAACAATTGTTGAAATTAAATATTTAAGATCCTGAGGAAAATGAATGGGAAATTTATTTTTGTGTAATGTATACGAAATGATAAATGTCAATAAACACTTATCAATTTTTGGAATATCGAGATAATTAAAAAGAAATTGAAATGGGCATGATTCAAAATAAGAGTTACATATTTTCAAGTGGAAAATTCATCAAATGTTGCTTTTCAAAGAATATGTTTTTTAAAATACTTCAAACTTCAATACTGTATGACAAAATTAATTAATCCAACGAAATGAAGACCTGTCGGAGGTTACAGCCAAAATTAGAACTAGAAGTAAGGTTCTAATTTTACTTAGTAACATTTTATTACTAATATCGTTTTCATTTAGACTTTAAAGTTAAACGTGGTCTAAATAAAATATTTTATTGATAGTTAATTATAAAGAAACACTATTTAGTTCCATTGAAAAATTATTACACAAAAAAATTATTATACAAAAGTTGTTCTTATTTTGCTATTAAGAAATTAAAATAAAATATACATAATTGAAATAGACGCATGTGAATGAATGATGTTAATTTTGTTCTGTATGGGAAATCGATCTTTTTTACATCCACTTTTTCGTATGAGTTATTTAACAGACTTCTTAACATAAGTACTAAATAATTGCAGATTCAAACAATTAAATAAAAATTGATGTTATTTAATAATGTACAAGGAGAAATATGTATTTAGAAAAATATTTATTTTTTTATAGTAGTGGTCGTGGTAGCCTTGTGGTCATGGCCGTGGACTCGCGGCCAGCTGTCTTCGTCAAATCGCGGGTTCGAGTCTTGTTGACACAAAAGACAGGATGTAAGCCCGGTTGATGCACGTTAACTCTGTCGTGGCTCAAAGTAAGTCCTCCCTTTTGCGTGGTGTCGAAGTTAGAAGAGGGCGGTGTCAGCTCAGGTGTCGACCTCGTCACTTAACCGAGATTCACAATTAAGAGGTCCTTTCCCAATAACCCTCGTGTTGCTTCAATTGTGGCGTTAATAAAAATAAATCAGACTTTTTATATAGTATAAATTACAAAATTATTTATATATTAACTATAGTATTTGAAATCTATGATTTCAGTCGGAGATTTGTAAAGCTTATTCATTTTATACGAACAAAACATGAATAAAAATTTTGTGAAAATATTAAAAAATCAAATTTTACATATTTAGAAACATATATATACGGAAAAATTCTGTACTTTAAATACATTATTTTGTATTACATTATCAATGTAAATTTTGTTTGTTTCCTTGAAATATATTGGTCTAATAATGGAGTGTTCATTTTAAATCTCTAAAAGAATCAAGATAATTAATAAACATTTTTGTAAGGTGTTTCAGGAAACATTTCTGAAGAAAGGAATAAAAATTTTATAAATGCGTATAAGACAGTAACGCACAAAGAATGTGTTAATGAATCAACAGTTTTGTCAATTTTGTTATTAAGATTACAAATCCAAAAATAAAGGAAATATTTACTGTCTTAATTGTTTTATCTGTTTGGGCTAAATTTTGAGAATTCTGTTATGAAATTTTGGAATTATTTTGTTTAATGTTACAATTAAAAACATAATTAGTATTTTATTAAGGGTAATAAAAATTATACATTAATCCTTAAAACATTTGTTTGTCAATGTGTGTTTCAATATTTTATCTCATACATTTTACATACATTTAAAATATTAAATAAATTGATGCAAAAACTTTTCTTAATCCCTTAATTTTAGACTATATTTAATGTAAATAAAATATAATTTTACCATTAACAATTAAATTTATCAATTACCCTATTTATTTTTAATGCTCACTCGATTGAAAAAAGTATATCACAGCCATTATATAATGATAATTTTATTTGGTTTTCAATAATTATTCTGTCTTTATTTTACTCATATAGATAATGAAACAGACTTTTCAGGATCAAAAGATCCAGTTTCTTCATTAACTTTCGTTTGTTTTACATTATCTCCGAAAGCATATATTTTATCTAACTACATTTAATCCTCGATAGTATGAACCAAATATTATCATTCAAATATGGATAACATTATAAGTCTGTATGCCATCTCTTCCCATATTCCCTTGATTGCACGAAATGAATCGATAACTTCATACCGGTCTCGAACTAAACATTGCGGATCATTATTTCACAGAAGTTTGGACATGTTGCTTAGATAACTATCGGGGAATTGGTTCGTCTTAGTCCCTGTCCAAGTTTCTGGAAATGGAAAGAGATAAGACATTCATACAACTCTCTTTCCTTTTACTTCTCCTGAGGGCAAATTATCGCATACGGAACTGAATAATAGGAAGCAGACTGTATTAATAATACATAATACTTATTTGGAAACATTTTCCTTCATTTGAATAGGGTAGGAGAAATATGTAATAACATAACACATGCTTGTGATTATTTTGAATAATATTTAAATATAAATGAGGCTAATTATGTATTACTATTTACATGGAATTGATAAATAAATTTCTTTCTCGTTATTTTATTAGATAAACTCCAATACCTTGCAATGCTTAATTCAGAGGTATATGTAATATACAGAGCTTTATTAATTATTAAATATTATAGAGGATTAATAAAATATATTAATTTTTGAATGAAAGAAAACTTAAAACATTTCATCGTATTTCTGAATTGATTTTATGTATATCTTGTTATAAATTATACGTCTTTCTTTAGTAAAAAAATATGAATATCAGGGACACATATTTATTTCTAATAGCAATGAGAAAATTGAGAAGAAAAAATGTTTTGATGGCTTTAGAAGATTTTAAAAGATTTGTAGAAACATAATAAATAAAACGTGTTTCAAATTCCTTTTTCATAAGTGAGTTAAACTAATTTCAATTCATTACTGAACATTATTAAAACTAAATGTAGGTAAAGGTTCTTAGGTAGCTTCCAATAAATGTGAAAAGTGGGCTTGAATTATGATATTTTTATTGATTTATGCGCAGTTTCAAACCAAACAGCTATTTATTTAATTCTTTAAAATACTAAAATCGTAACGAATTTTAGACTTAAAACACATTTCTGAAAAATAAAATTGTTTATAAATTTTCCTTCGTTAGTATAATTACATTTTGCTTGATCATTTTTGACATTCAGGATAATAGAGATGATTTGTTTATAAAATGTATTAATTGGCGGGTCATGTTATTTTCTACATTTTTTACTTTTTGCTGCTAAATGCATTTTCGATTTGTCTTGGAAAATATTAAACATTTTCGTAATTTTACATTCCGAATAATTAAAAATCTTATACTATAACTTAGATAATTTGCAGATGTTTTTGTTTTTTTTTAAATTTTTTTCTTTATATCCATCGCATGATTAGCGTAGATTCCTGCAAAGGAAAAACAATCGTTTGGAATAATAATAGCTTTGTTTTTCCCGATTTCTGTAACAACAAATAAGGATTGAGCTTCTTTACAAACATAAATGTTTACTTCACGAACTCTCCTTGGAAGATTTCTCGAAGTTTCATTTCTTACACAGTGTATGTATTATGAAATATTAGTTTCCAAAATATAAGTTGTTCTCTCCAGTTTCATTTTAAGCACGTATTTGATTCATTGGCGTTTAATCAAATTCAGTCTCTAACTAACGAATCTAAATAATTACAGAATCGAGTTCTTAGAATTAACTTGTATTCTTCCTGATAACTGCATCCGGTTCAGTATTATCACGTAACATTTAGACTTCAGATCGAAGGGTGGCTTGCTCAAATTATGTCTAGTTAACCAATGGGGAAGTTGTCACGGTGACGATATCAGAAATACTTAAAAAAAACCAACAGTACAATAATTTATAAGCAAAAACCATTCAAATAAATTAACACAAGTAATAGATGACCATCTGGTAGTTCAGGCTGTCTTCACGTGATGCTAAGGAATAAAACAAAAAATTGAACACTTTTTCCTACAACTATATTCTCGAACATTAATTTTATATTTTGAGCTCGCTAACTTCTAGAGACCAAAGTATTTTGTAATATTACTAATTTATAACTAAATGAAAACTTTTTTTTAGGTGTAAAATGTGTTTCCCGTTTCGTCTTTAATACTGTAATGCCTAATGAGTTTTAAACTTTGAATGATTCATGTGAAAATGGATGTATGTTTTCGGAATGTTTCTAAATTTTAAGAATACTACACCATAAACGTATATACATGTTACAACAAGACGAGAATAAGTGAATTTCTGAACTATTGGCTGTTTGGAAATGTTTTCCTAATTTCGATTGGGTTCTTTGACATTAGACGAAAACAGCCTGAAAAAAGTGAAGTAGGAATCAGCATCCGAAGATATATAAGTCTAGGCTAAAACTGATATTTAAGTAATAGATACAACAGGATATGGCTTCTTTAAATTACACCTCTTATGGTCATGTAGTATTCATGGTCGCGAATTCATGGCGTGTAGTTCTCGATGGCTTAAGGGTTCGAGCCTTGATGCCAAAAAAGGCCAGCCTAAAGCCGGAGCTGATGCAAGTCCAATTTGTCGAAGATCTAAGTCCTGTAATTGGCGTGGTGTTGAAGATAGGAGAGGAAGGTGTCTGCTCAGGTCTCGTCCTCGATACTAGGCCGAGGATCAAAATTATAAGGTCTATCACCAATAATTCTCGTGTGGCTTTTAGTACGACGTTAATAAATCCAATCAATTTCTTTACACCGTTTAGTCTAAATTTGGCCTTTTCGGCTCTCCACAACTGTCCGTTTAAATCTACGGTTGTTTATTTCAACATGGTAAAAACACTCCCACGTTCGCACCTATGTAGATTAATATTAAAAAATAATACTTAATTTAGAACTAAATAACCGATTTCGAGTCAGTACTTAACGTGCAGATGTGAACAACTAAATATTCCTTCATCGATAACAACATAACACTAATGGTTAATTCAATGATTCCAATATTTCTCCATTTCTACGAATTCATATCTCTTATTATTGGTTCATTCAAACATTTGTCTTAAACCTTCTCTATATCTCTATTACTCACAACATTTTGATTTATAAAGTAATGCATTATTACATAATCTTTTGACTCTTGATTCAAACAATATGTTCTCAGTAGATTAGAGGTCATGAGGTACGCGTTGTTTTCGTCGAGTCATACATTCGAGTCCTGACACTACTGAAGACTCTCTGGGAATCACATGAAAACTGGTTGAGGTCCTAATCCTCCCATAGGCGAAGTGTAGTAGTTTGGAGAAGGGGACGTACCAGTTCTCGTTTCATCCTCGTCACATGAACGAAGCTCGAAATTCCGTAGTCCGTAGCCTTATGTAGCTTTCTGAGGCGATGTTAATAAACTATGACAAGCACTCCATCAAGCAGAGTCTCAAATATATCCTAAGACTATTGAAAGAAAGTAGGCTTGCTAAAACCATTACAAAGGGGAAAATCCTAATCAAAATAAATTGAAAACACAATAAGCTTCTAGGCTATCCTAAATATTTTATTTCATAAACATGTGAAACAAAATGATTAAGAATTAATTTGTCCGGATAAATGAAAATATTATATCCAGGTTAGCTATGACGGAAAGTTTAATATTCAATCTAATATTTTTATTGTATGAATATATATTTTATTTAGAATTGATGGCTACTGTATGTTTTGTTAGTTTGCGAGAGGTAGGCATTTTTCTGTGTTTTGATTTCTTAAAATAACTTTTTAATACAATTTTTTACACTGTCGGACAGAAACGTTAAATTATAAATACGATCATATTTTTGATAATGGATTGTATTCAAGATAGATTTGGAATTACATTTATTTTAAATAAATATATCCTCAGTTGAAATAATGAGATTTGTATTAAGAATCTCGATTTAAAATAAATTAGAATCGAAATATTTATTTACATACTTTCTGAGAATTATAAGTTCAAATATGTATTCTTATTACGTGAAATTCAAAAAAAAGAAATGAAAATGTTTTCTATTTATCACATAATCTAAGAATAGATTAAAGCAATGCAATACTATTTCTTGAGATTTTTGAAAAATATAACGACTAAATTTAAAATTCAGAAGGGAAGAAGAAGAAAATTCAAATGCCTGATAGTTTAAGTAAGAAATAAAATTGCACAGCGAATAATTAAAATGGATGATATTTTTTTGAAATATTTCAAATTGAACTCTGAAATGATTACTGATTTGTAATAAATGTCACTTCTGGACACAACACGATTACTGTTGGCGATGAACTTCGTAATTTTGAGCATCGGTCATGTGCCGAAGTTTATATCTGATCCGATCGATTTCAAAAGCAGACTCTAAAGACAGATTCATCTGTCTCATTGCCTCGACGTTTTGATACCTGTTCCAGTCATGAGTGATTTCATGGGAAAAATTCAGGAAAATTCAGTAATTTTCTTCCCAGCTGAGATTTCGCTAAACTTCCAGCATAATATGGAATCTTTTACCTTTCACCACTCGTAAGGTTTCTCGCCATATCCGTCTCCATATCCGTTGCCAAGATCATGGAGTCATTGCTTAAACTTTTTTTTTTTGTTGACTAATTGATGAAATCGCTGAAAATGTATTTTTTTTATGAGAGAACTTTGGGAGAAAACGTCATCATGTGAGCTTGACAATATGTTAAAAAAGTTTAATTTTTTTTCTCTTCACTTATAATTAGGTTCCACTAAGCCCTTGGTGTAGGTTTATGAAACGAACTATTTGATACTATCTTTTAAGAACTATATAACTGAATGAGCGTTGTAAATACCTTTTTCCTCGCCTTATATAAAATTATTAAATTAACTAAGAGATGTATTTAAGAAATTTTCTTTGCCCCAAAATTATACTTACTATCAATGTTTCTCTAATAACAATGCAGAATAAAACTCCATAATTCACAGCTCTCTTGAGCTTTCAAATATTTATCTATACAATATGCTATTAAGGAATTGAAATTTACAATTATATTGCTGTAAAATTTATAATTTACGGTGAATCATGACTTTATAAAACTTAATATATATATATATATATATATATATAAGGTTAAAGAGACTTAAAAATTATTCAAATGTTGCATTTGTTTTATTTTGCTATTAAAAATGTCGGCAGTCTTTGTTTATTAGGTACAATAAATGTTAAAGTTTGATAAATAGTTGTCAAGAAACCCAAATTTTAAAATTGCATGCAAATGTGTTACGCACTTCCGAAAATTATCTGTATTACAAACTTCCTTCAAAATAGGGATTTTAAGATTCTGGTTAAATTTCCTCAGTTTTCACTTTATCCAAGCATACATAGTTATATATTTTTTATATTAAATAATGAGGAAATTAAGCTTAATTTTTTTTACAAAAAAAAACTCTTACAAATTTTAAATATTGTACAATAATTGTATAAAATATATAAGGAAATAAAACCATGAAAATTAAATTTTAATTTTTTTGTAAATTCTAATTTTGAAATTTTTATTATGTTCAATGTATATGATTCAATATTTAAATGTACTTTGTATGTCCCTTAAGTTGTGAAGTGTAGTAATTTCTCTTAAAACCGAATTTACCTAAAATACTAAAGTAAAATTTTCTTTTACAAAGTACTATCGATTAATAATTGCTCATAATTAATTATTTATGTATATAAATATGATTTTATTTGCATTAACAGATACATATATGCATAGATCTATCAATATTAAAATGTGCCTTCCATTTTTTAAAATTGAAGAAAAATAAAAATTAATTCACTTGTCACAGAGTAAGCTCCTTTTTTTCCCTTGGGGAAGAAATCTTAGATTTTTCAATAATAATAATAGCCAAAATATGCCCCCTCTAGCGAAATATTTTGTATATTTTACATAATGTTTCAGCACATCCTTTACATTGTCTGTCAACAAATGTACTAGTCAATCCGCTTTTTACTTACAGCTGCTAAGTTCACAGTATAGGTTAAGTTCAATTACGACCACCTTTTACATTTTTAGTTTTAATTTTTTTATATAAATTAACCGTTGTTCTTTGTCCAATTAAAATTTTAGGTTGTCTCCTGAATTAATAAAGCAATAGCTGAGTTGGACAATTCTTCCATTATGATTCTTCAATAACCATACATTGTAGATTATGAAGCCTGTGCCAGCATTAATTCACTTTAGAACTAATCATTTCCTTTGTAACGGTTTTCTTTTCTACCGTATTTTCTTCTGGTGGTTTACTTTATTTTCTTACAATTTATTTATTTTCACGTTTGTGAGTTTTTTTTTTCTTCTTAAAACAATTTTTAGCGAGTATTATTTTTTCTCCTGAATTCAATATTTTTTAAACTTATAACGTTTTTTAGTCTGAAATTTTTTACATTTAATAGTGCTTCACATTTTACAAATAAATTGTATTTCTTTATTGTTTTATTATGTATTTTTCTTTTTATCTTTTCACTATATACACACTTACGTATATATATATATATATATATATATATATATATATATATATATATAGTTTTACTAATTCATTATTCGATTTACAGATAAAAAATTTGTCCACGGCCTTTAGTTATCCAGATTTTTTTCAGAATTAGCGTTCAAGCAAGCGAACGTGATTTCCTACTTTTATCGAATATTGAACGATTTTTACGCATCTTTCTCATTTTAGAAGTTTTGTTTCGTATGCTTCAACTATGTCTAGGATTTGAAAGATAAGGAGGGAAAAAAACACTGCAAACGTATACTATTTCTAGAGAGAGAAAGACGATAGAGATTGGAGAAGACATTTGTCCATATAAGACTGTTAGGTTAAACTAGCATTTGCTTTAAACAAAAAGCATAAAGTTCTGTAAAATAAATATATATCATCGTAGGAAGTATAATTTAATGTTTTTTTTCTTCAATATGACTATTTTATATCCAAAAAAGTATAGAGTGTAATGATGAATTGTATGAATAAAAGAAATATTTAACATAAATTAATTATTTTTTTATATATGTGTATTTGTTGTAAATAAATTAGTTACACACTTTAAATGCATTAATATCACATTAATGTAGAGTATTTTCATAACTTCATTCTATGTGAGTTTTGCAATTTAAATTTTCTACTTACTCACGCACAAGTACGCACACAATAACACACCCAAGCTCTTACAAATAAATGTACATTCATATACTCATAGAACAGGTCATTCAAAAAGTAAATTGAACTCTAACAATGTATGTCCAAATCAATTTAAGTAGAAGAGCGCTACAATATATGAGCATAATATTTCTATATATAACCTCCTAATCGCTACCAGATATTTGTTGGAACTTTGCACTAATATTTTGATGCCTCGACCACCGAAAATAGCTTCTTGATCCTGGAGTAAGCTTAGAACATCTATTTGAACTTTGGCATCACTTAATAATCGTCTTCTATGTATTCTTTTAAATTGCCGATTACGTGAAAGTCGAAGGTTGCCTTATCGGGACTGTACGGTGGATAGTATATGAGTATGCTGCGGGACTTCCGATTCAAAACAGCGAAGCAAACCCTGCATGTAAGTCCTGCATTTGAGTGTGTGATGACAATGCCTTTGCTTAACATTCCACGTCATTGTTTCGCACTTCTTTGAGGAAGTACGAATCAGCTTTAATCTTCTGACCAGACATGGTGTAGATAACTTCTTTGCAATGGAAAAAAAACCAAAGCCATGACTTTACCCTCTGATGTGAGAACTGTGGATGTGTAATGTTTGATGGAATCATCCATGTCAGCCTTTATTATAATTTGGCATCAGCTAGTATGCGTGGCCATCTTTGAACGACTGGCACCATTTCGCAATGGCTAGACGTAAAAATCTATATAGTCCATGCAATGCCAATATTTGATGATGAAACTGCACTCGTATAATGCTTGTCCCGCAAAAAACATACTGTTTTCCGTACTTTATCGTTGGAATAAGTTTCCAGCAGTAGCGTCATTTTTCTCGAACTAGGCAGCCCCGGTTGCCACTATCCAAGTGAAATTGCTATCGTTGGAATTCATGGAACTCAATTGTCGTCTATTCAATATTCATTTTGATTCTTAAGGCTATCATCTATGGAGAGAGAAGTGTAATTTACTTTTTGAACAATGATTGTATATATAAAATTATATTATTCAAAATAATAATTTACCGATTTAGAATGAAGTGATTTATTCAAATTTATACTTAAGTCTTTTAATTCACATTTTAAAACAAATTCTTATCAAACTAATTTTAAAACAATTAAATTGGAAAAAAATGAAATAAAAATTTAATGTTTATAAAAGTATTTACCGATAGCATATTTTAAATTACTACAAAAATTAATTCCCATAAACTCTCAAATTTAATTGGAAAGAATTAAATTACTCATTTCCTATATAAAATGATCAAATATGTTTCAAAAATGTTCATATAAACTGCAGGTCATTAAAATTACAACACGATGCAAAGAAAAAAATTAAAAAATATATTTATTATAAATAAACAGTGTTACAAGAAGACAAAAAGAAAATTCAAGTAGTTTAGGAGTTTACAGGGGATCAAAATTACTACAAACACTTGCTACCCCTGGCAGCTAAAACGGAAATTACCCTGTTAGGCTTCGATTCGAATTGCGCTTGGATGACAGAAAGGGGCAATTCATTCCATGCTACTTCAAGTATATGCCACAATTCATCAACTGTATTAGCTGGAGAGGAGTGGTGGGATAGGCTCTCAGCAAATAATGGCTAGATGATTTCAGTTGCTGATAAATCTGGAGACCATGCTGTACAAGGCAATAATCGAATATGTTGTACATCGAGGAAGGACAAACAAAACTTCAACATATGGTCTTGAATTATCTTGTTGGAGTATAGCGTTCGAAGACCCTGAAGGTAGGGCACAAACACTGGATGTAAGATTTCAGAAATGAACTGATCTACTTTCAAATTGCCGTTAGTTTACGGGTGAGTATGGAGATCCTGCATGCCATTCAAAATAACTTTAGCATTGCATTCATTTCATATCCGCATGATAATGGTTAGATTTCGACCAGTGCGATGAACAATATCACGTAACGATAATCCATACTCTCGATAGGCAACGATCCTGCCTCGATCGAATTCTGATGACAAGCATTTCTTCTTCATATTCGAGGCACGACACAATGAGCTAAGTAAATATTTTCAATTCAACACTTTTCCAGTCATAATTCCTGTTTTATATAATTTGTATTCGATTCATGAATATAATGAGATTACCTTGTTGTTTGTTTACTAATACTAAATAATTTCTTCGTATTAAATCAGTGTTATAAACACTGCTTCACGTAACATTGCAACGTACATATTTGATGAAAGTAGAAGTAAATGAAATATGGTAGTGCCTGGAAATGAGTTTGGTGATTTAAAGAAAAGACAACGTATAATTCATGTCAATGGAGAGCTGATAAGAAACAATATATCACAAAGAAAGAAGTTTTATTAAATCCTCTATTATTCCCATTGCGTATGTGACATCTGGAAAAATAAGATATTGCGATTTAGAAGTCAACATACTGTTGAGATAATTCCTATCTCTCCTGTTAGTGAAAAATTATTTCCTGGAAATTATTAAAGGAGAAAAATTGCTTTTCAGGAAAGTATTATGTATTACAATCTATGATTAAATGAGACTAAGATGACTAATAGGTTATTACACAAATTGTTTCTAGTAATAATATAATATCCTGCTGATTTTTTCAACTTTCAATAGCCGAAGAAATATTTTCAATCATTTAACTATGTATTTCAACTGTAATTAAATCTTTTTTTAGTTTTTTTCTTTATAACTTTATTATTATCAAATTTATTCTAGTCTAAAATTAGATTCTTTGAAACTTAATTCACGAAAACCATTCTTAGTTAATTAAATTTTGAAATTAAAACTCATATAATTTTAAGAATGCCGTATTTAAAGATTTTAATTAAACATTTTTAGGATATATAATTTATAATTGTGTTTCTTGCGTTTAAATTTCGTTTAATACTGAAATACGTTAGAAATTGATTTTGCTACAATTTCCAAAAATATGCAGAATATCATTTTTAATTTTTTATTTTCCTGTACTGTTCTTCGGATAATGCCAAAAAGAAGGAAAGAAAAAAATCATAGAGTTTGATATTTTAAAATTAATATTTTCTTAGTACTCCTTATAATGTCATGTGAATATTATAATTATAATTTTAGATAATGCAAAAAAGAAAAATAATCAATATTTATTTCCCTTCATTTAATGTCGTATCCTTTTGTTCATAAATGTAAAAACATTTACATGATTTCATAATTCACAAAAGATAATATCTTTTCTATCATTTACATGCGGCTGATTGCATTTGAAAAATAAGAGATCTTCCTCAAGTCCATCATATTTAAAATAAACAGTAATAATTTAGCAATTATATGAAATAATAAGCATTTAACTAACAGAGTTAAATATAGCGAGAAAAGAAAATGAAATTTACTTAAAGAGCATAGCTGCATTAATATTTCATAATGATTCGGTTATTAAAAAATACTGAGAATTAGGAATTACAAGGAAAAAAGAAAAAAGTTTTGTCCATTAAGGAAACATATAAATTGTATATTTTGAAATATCAACAAGATTATCTGCTTACAAAAGTAAATTTTACAACATTGCGTTGAATTTAAGGAAATGAAAGCAAAACCTTTATTTTAGAAAAAAATATTATGATTAATATTTGTAGTTATTTATTCAATAAACAAAAATATGTTTACTTGCTTTTCTTTTTAATTATTTCTATGTAGTGATCAAAATAAACCATCTTTTTACATTTCAAGCAATTTTATTCGAAATTTTAACGTAAACAGAAAATTAATTTTTTGAAGTATTTTCTGAAGTAATTTCAGAAAAGTTCAATTTTTAGTATATATAGATATATATATATATATATATATTACAAATAATGATTCAAATGATTCAAATTAACAGTGTTACTTTACGTTTGGAAAGAAGGAGAATCTCTCTTTTTTTCTGTACATTATATATATATATTCGGCAGGTTCATCTAGAGTAAATATAAATTAATATTTTCTAAGACACTCTGTAGACACAAAAGCGTTTTTTAACTGGAACTAATTAACATAAACACACATTCATACTTCATACAATTGTAAATTCTAAACAAACAATCACGATTTGTATTTTCTCATATACTAACACACACTAACTGGTATATACACACCGTGATTCCATACTTTCATTTAGGGTCAATTTGAACTCCTAATATTACGCCAAATGAGAAGAAAATAGTCTCTCTTCTTGTTCAAAATTACTTCATTGCGTATGATCATCTTGAATGTAAGACTATCTTTCTGCTCTCAAACGGTTTCTGCAAGGATGATAAAAAATTTCAAATTATCCGTGTTAATGTTGGAAGGATACTGATGCCGACAACAGATAAATATGATGCAATTTCTCTTCCTTTTTCAATGGCTAAACATTTGTTCTTGATACTTAGGACTAGGAGGAGAATTGCATTCCTTCCAAGATCAATTATAAAGACGTACGAAGGTAAATTTCTTTCTTTTATACGAATCAATTATATTTAGACATTTATCGTCTATGAGTAACTAGAGTTGTTAGAAAATTTCAAACATAATTCTCTGTTCCTCTAAAGAACAGGTTTAACTCCTCTTAGTATTTTCTACAAAGAGTACAATTTCTTCTTCTCTGGTACAAAGCTCGTCTTACAAGAAGTCAATTATAAATTCATAATGCTGCAGAAAATCCTGATCCAAGATGCAGTGATCAGCAATGTACGCAACATATGTTTGTTGATTGAGAACCTTAAATTCACATTTAAAAAATGCATCAAGTTTGCCATGTATTTTCCCTTTATTACTTATCACGTCGTTTAATTCGATGCCTTAAATAGCATACAAGTACATCTTTATTTCCTTCAGTTGCTTAGCCAAGTAAGTCCTTATGAGGATTACGTTTGCTTTCGTATTAACTAACATAGAACATGTGGTAAAATTAATGGTTCCTTCAAAGTTGAGATATTTGCTATCTTCCAACACCGACAATATTTTTAATGCTTAATACGCATTCAGAAAAAGGTGACATTCCTCCATTAAGGCAATAAGAACATAGTTCTCCTGTTTGATTGAATTATTGGCTATTTTGACAGCCTTGCAGTTTTTTTTTTTGAAGTTGCGTTTTTCTATTACAATTGCAGCAACTCATCTTCGTCTGAAGTTGAAGAATATTGAGTTTTTTGTAACTGTTCTTTAGTTCATTAAATGTTTCTCACAAATTTAGTGTATGGAAAGTTTATAAGTTCCTTTTTAAGTATCGTCTTCTAGGACGGCCAATGTATCTAGCTATCTATGAGGATCTGCCAACATCCAAATAGATGACACTCAGAAGAATAACTTTAAAATCTTTGACTTCTATTAGCCTGGTGACTTGCAGCGACCACTCTTCCTAAAAGGTAAAATATTGGGATGCTTAAGTGTATCATACTTCTGTGAGAAACGCAGTAAAACAGCTTCCAATTTCCTCTATATTTCTGTGGTTCCACAGATTTCTATCACTTAGCCTTCAAATCAATCTGGTGGAATTCCATTAAATACCCATTGCCGAAACGAGACTAGAAGGAACTTCTCAGTGGAGACTAAATCACTTATCGAAGTAACTGTTATAAGATTTAGCACATCTACTGTAGGATCACGAATGACTGTTTCAAGTTGGCATGCTCTTATGTGGTTAACCAAAAGATTAGCATGAGAGTCGATATCAAATTATTTTTGATTACTGCACGGGAAGTCTGTCAGTTATAAGTAGACAATTTTATCAAAGGACGAAATATAAGGCTTTTGTCCGTAAAGAACATTTATCTGGTCAGGTTTCTAGAAATTCTAGATGCTTTCTGGTGTCATTTGCATCTTTTACTTTTTTTCTCATCAAGTCATTGAGTTACATCTACATTGTTCCTTTAATCCTATCTTTCCTTTAAAACTTTAACTTTTGTTCGAAAAATATTTCATTTAAAATGTTCAGCATTTGTTTGGTGCTTCTCATTCTAATTTAATTTCCGACTTTATTTCTTCTTGATGCGGCACTACACACTTACTTCTTTTGGTATGTTAAATTCACTTACTTAATTCTTCTTGACGTAACTCCAAGCTTTTACTGCCTTCTTTTTTACTAACTTTATTGGTCTCACTCATATCCCATAAAACATTTAAAAGGACCTCCATGTTTTTTTTCTTGGTTGTAATTGCTTTCAACAACATCACACTATGAAGTATCATGATAGCTATTGACGATGGACTTTGTAATTTTAAATCACTGTCGAATGACGAGGGAGATTCCTGAGCCCCACAATACCAGAGGGTTGATTTGGAACCTCTATCAGATTTAATGGACATCAGTCCCGCTGGGATTTTATTTTCCTTAGGTGTCGAACTTATGACTTGGCGAAACGCCTGTCTTAAGTCCGCGATCATGACCATTAAGCTACTACGTCTATGCCTCTTTCTTTAAGACGAGTCCTTGGCATTCATTCTAGAACCTCACTTATGACCAGGAATGTTACGTGGCAGATTGGTGTTTACAGCGCTGAAAAAGAGAAAGCAATTAATCCTCGTGTTCTTTCGGAATAAATCTAATTTTTTTTTACTATGGCATTCTGTAGGACTACTTCCTTTTTACAATAAACAGTTAACACAAACATATAAATTAAATGTAGCACAAATTAACCGTCAACTTAATTATAGATTTCCAATCCCATAATCTCAATATCGCACTAAGCACATAACTAAATTGCACTGAAATACTCAGTAATTCAGATATGTGCCTGAAAAGATTTTTCGAGAGTTGTTTTTTTTTTTTTTTTTTTTTTGTAGAATCATATCTAGTTCTTTAATCAAATTTGGTGGTTATATTTCTTGACCTAATTTGGCGCCAAGGTCATCTCTACCTATTCAGCATTACTTACTTACGTATTTCCATCCTAACTGTAAAATATATGTCTGGTCACAACTTGTTTCTGCAGTAGGCCACAAAAAAGTACAAACTTTCCATTTAACAATACAAATGTGTATATATATATATATATATATATATATATATATATATATATATATATATATAAGTGTGTGTGCGGGTGTGTGAAATTTTACTAGAAGTAATATTTATTAGCGCAAATTACATTTCGATCTATTCTAATGAGAAAGTAATTGTAAATGAATAATGAATTTATATTTCTTACTATAATTATTAATTTCTTGAATATTTTAGCATAGCTTACTCTATCCATAACATTTTATCATTTTCAAATAGTAATACAAAATTATACTTTGTAAGTTTCTCTAACAAGATAACCATATTTGGGATACGTTGAGTCATAATTTAATGATATAGTATTACATGTAAGCACGATATTTCACGCATTGCTTCCTGTAATCCATACTTTCTTGTTAGTAATCTATGGATTATGTGGTGGCTCCCTCATATAATCCTCATTATTAAAGTTTCTGTCTTCTGTGGTCTTAATATTCCATTTCCTAACATTTTAATTCTACTTCTACTTATGAAACAATCTAACTTTCACATCGAAGTTTATTCATTATCACTGGATTTCTCTTTATTTTGTAACATTTCTATGCTTGTATTTGTAATAATAGTAACAGCTTACGTTTCGATAAGTACTAAGTATATTTGTAATACCAACAAGACAGCTTAAGGAGACTTATATTTTTACATTAAAAAAGAGAATTTATAAGACACAAATTAGTCGAAATAAGTAAATGAAACACATTTAAATATACACTTTTCAATTCGAATACAATTGATTAATTCAAATTGATGGACGTTAACCAAAGTAAACAATAAATTTTATAAAGAACATGTCAAAATTTGTTATAAGAATTTTATTTTCGTTGCGAATATAGGAAAGTTTCAAATCAAAAACGAATAGTCTTTCAGCATAAAATAAAACATAGTATTCGAAGATGGACATCTAGTAACAATCAGAGCAACTGAGTTTGTGTGAATGAATTGATATTAAATTCTTGGTCTGTATAAAATAGTCAACGAGATGCGTAGTTACAGATAGTGCTAGCCCCAAAGTAGTAACTACTATTCAGTTAATATAGTAAAATATTTCTTCAACAAGTGAATGTATATTTATTTTGTGTCTTTATAGCATATCTGATATATATAATATTTATTTATACATACATACATATATATATATATATATATATATATATATATATATATATATATATATATACTGAAAATCTATGAAAAATAATTTAAAACACTTAAAAAGACAAAAAACTAGAAAGAAATGTAACAATGAAAGAAAAATAAATGAAAATATGGAACCCAGCAAGTCAAAAAGCAATATCGGGCTGAGGACCGATTAAGCGGGGTTAAACTAGTTCAATGGTACCAACCTATGGTATATATATATATATATATATATATATATATATATAGTGTAAGATAGAGAGATTCGATAGATAGATAGATATATTTCGAGTCTTGAAATCAAAATCTCTTGGAGTCTCTTAATAAAGTCTTATATCAATTCATAATGTACGGATTGAACGTGATATGTAGACTTCGTGTATTTTGTTGTAGCGATAGTATTAGCGGAATGGTTTGTACACTGCTCACAAAATTTGGGGAACAAGCAAAAAAGTTACGAAAACTATGGGAGACTGTCATGCACGAACATAAAATAGATAGTACTAGTGCAATAAAGCGTGATATGCTCGTAGAAGAATTGATGCATAAAAGTGTATGGTACTTTTAATTCTTTTAAAAAATAGGAAGATGAAAGTAAAAAAAAAAAAAAAAAATGTGTCTCATTAACAATATAATCATTACTCTTCCTTTCACTGGTCAATATATATATATTAAAAAGTTTAGCTAAGAAATTAGGGATCAAGGAAATAAGATAAGCAAATTTTGCAAGA
>BMAW01112977.1:0-10535 GCA_019974015.1 Nephila pilipes
AACTTTCATTAGATTCGAAGCAATAATTTTTATAATCATTCTGCATAGTTGTGCCTTCTGATTTAACCTTTTGAAGACAGGCAGTCGCATTCGCGTACAAAAGGAACAATATCTTAAAGGACGGCTTTGGTCGTAAATCGACCAAGGAGTTCCTTCCCCTCGTAACAACTTTCGGAACGCCGTAGAGCTCGTAAATGTCAACCACTTTACCACCCCTCTTTGTATTCAGAGGGTTTAGTGATAGACCACTTTTAAAAACGCTTATGGAATAATTCCTTTTTTTCCCCGTTTTATCCGATTCTGAATGAGCAAAACGAATCATTCCTTACATCGTCAGTTTTACGAGCGTTGTTTCTCTCTCATTAAATTATTCTAAATTTATTTTGTATCAAATTCGGTTTTAAAATGCCAAAACGCAGAAGAGGGCTCACCACGGAAGAAATTCAAAAACTCTTAATTAATTTGGAAGACGAAATGTTTCATGATTCTGATTCTGATTGCGAATTAGAAAATGAAGATCAGGATTTGGACCAATCTTTTCTTTTGAACCCTGTTTCTGAAAATGTTTTTTCACACGAATCGCATGAAATTGTCTGGGGCAACCCTCAATCTATTCATAAAGCAAAAATCTTGCAATATAACGGATTGAATAAGTTGAAAGGAGCCGCTGAACTGTGTGTCTCGAAAAGTGATTTTTTAAAGGTATTTTCAAAAATTCTATTGTGAAAAAAATTATGGAAGAAAGAAATATATATGCAGATTATATGTTACAAACTACAACTATCGAGTTCAAAAAAGCATAACATAAGTTTGGTTGAAACAAATGAAGTTGAAATATTTAAATTCCTCGCTTTAACCCTTTTAATGGGGCATATAAAAAAAGACAATCTGAAAGAATATTGGTCGACGGATCCAGTATTGGAGACACCTTTTTTTAGAACTGTGATGCTGAGCGACACATTTTTAAGTTTACTTCGCATTCTATGAAAGAAAATGAAAATAATACGCTAGAACTATGAAAATTTGTACATATATTTTAAATGTTTTAAATTAAAATAAGGGTATATAATTTTTTTTAGATGCTGTCATTTTAGGGAACTATTTTCCCATAAGTTAGCATGAATAAGTAATTCAAAAATGGAAGAAAAATCTTTTTTAAATTGCATTCAACTCATCTTTGTTCGAAAATTTCTTTTCATTTTAGTGGTGGGAAATAAAAATTTTATTAAAAGTTTTAATTGCTAACTCAAAACAACTATAACCACACACACAAGTAAAAAAAGCATATTTTGAATTATAATCTAATAACAGTACTCGAAAAAAAAAATTTGTAACAAAATTAAAACATGTACTGAATAAAATGAGTGTTAGATATATGTCACACACACACATACTATGCTCCATTGAATGAGTGCTGAATATATTCGAATTGTTAAAAATTAATTTTTAAAAAAAGCTTTAGAAAACATGACCTATTATGCAGTAGTTTATTTGTACCAATAATTCTAAAAAATGGACGAACATAGTTAGTTTTTCAAACCATGTATTTTCCTTATTTGCATTCATTTATGAAATGTTTAAAATTATTTTTTATTGATATTACTTAATAGATATACAAATGTAATAACTGGGGGAGATAAATTAGAAAAAAAAAAATAGAACAGAAACTAACAATACCTACATTTCCTCCCTGTTTTCCTCTTCAAGGATCTTATAAGTTGAACTGAATTCTTAGACTTAAAAAAAACTAATATTATGTATACAATTCGAAGTAAAAGAAAAATTTGTGTGTGCAATTTCGTTGATTATTTTAATTCTAAAATTTTACCTAGTGAGTTGTATTTCTTGACTTTATCATAACTAGAGAAGGTTCTTTGAAATAAAACATTCTACTTATTTTTAAAAGAAAAATTTTGAAAAATAAAAACGATATATTGTCATACTTGGTTGTTAGAAAACTGCCGTGGAAAAAAATCGCATTTTTTTTTTTTTTTCCCCTTTCTAACATTAGATAGTTGAAACTCATACGACAGATAAAGCGTCAATAAATCTTTAGTGTCCAACAATTCTAAGTCTGTCTACCTGGATCTTTAAATCTTTGAATGCACAATGAAATGCATCCAAAGCTATGTTAAGGTTAACTTAACGAAAGTGCCGAGTGCTATCTTAAACCTTATACATCAAAGAGAAACGAGATAATTGGTTTCAGAGGCACTATTCTTTCGCAAATGTCGCATTCATTCTCGACATTCTTATGATTATAATTAATTCCCGATTTTATTGACGTTATATGTGTCGGCAATTCCTTTCTTACAAAGTCGCCTAGGATGTCGGGCTTATACATCTAATAAACCTCAAGTTTTTAAGTATTTGTTTGGGACAAATTTTTTTTTTAAAGCGTTTTTCACTAGCCTCTAGTAAGAAAAGCTTTTCTGATTCGATTAAAAGCTGTCTTTGGTCAACAATAAATCGAGTAAAACGTTTCGGCAATCATTTTCATTGAAAATGTAGCAGCTAAAAAGATTGATTTGATGAAGCCATAAAAAATTTCAAAATTCAAAACTTGCTCGAAAACAACTTTTTGCTTTATTCGACACTGAAAAGATAAAAACATTTTCTGAAATATCAATCATGGCAGAAATTGTTTTTACTTTTTTCTTTAATCTTAAATATTTTTTTTTCCAGGTCACTATACCTAATTATTTTATTAAATAAATGAATGCATTTTTTTTGGAAATAATTATAATTAGGAGACTTTAGGAAGGTTGCCCTAACCGATCCTCAATAGTTTTAGTTTCTCCTCTAACAGTATTACAGTTCATAATAAAAGAAATGTTACTCCAAGAACTGAATTAACGATCATATTTCTTTCTTTATTTACTTTGATTATAACTATTTTCATTTTTTTATCACTCAAAAATCTGAGTATTACTCTTTTATTTTTTAGTGTATTAGATTAAAAAGTATTCTATAAATTCTAAGAGTAATACTCAGATTTTTGAGTATTACTCTTAGTGTTCAGACATAGAGTATTACTCTCTTTCATACATAATTTCAATAACATGCTAATGTTTATTGCAATTATATATGAAAAACAAGCAATTAAGTTCATCACGAATAACGTTTTGTATAGAAAAGATATATTTATAAAATATTTCATTTGTTTTTTGAGGAAGAAAATGTAAGAATTTTCTTAAGAATAATTTACATATTTTATTAAATATAATTCGGTAAAAAACAATTTCTAATGGCTCAGTAGTATAAATGTCAAAAAGCACAACTGATTTTTTTAAAAATGTAATATTTATTGACTTTTAGACCATCGATGCGTATAAATAGTATTTAAACTTAAATTTATTTAATGTACATTTGCTCTTCATTAGCATATAATGTGAATGTCCCTTCACGTATATTTATTTCGAGTTTCAGGGAATTAAACAATATTAAAACAATTGATCGTTGATTTGGTGGCCATGGTACTCTAGTGATGCCGTCGCACACCCGCGGCAGGCACTTTTCGTCGAGTTGCGGGTTCGAGCCTTGATGCCACTAAAGACCCACCGTGTATTCGAGATTGATGCACGAAAAATCTGTCAAGGTTCAAAGTCCTCCTGTTGGCACGGTGTGGAAGTTAGGAGACGGAGGTGCGAACTCAGGTGTCATCCTCGTCACATGACCGAGGTTTAGAATTACGAGGTTTGCAACTAATAGTTTAAGTGTTGCTTCTAGTACGACGTTCATAAAACTAATCAATTAATCGTCGTTGATTTGAGAAAATTGGAATTTAATTGAAAATCTATCACATTGATATATTTTCAATATTTTTCTTTTCTTCTCAATTAATAATTTTGTTTATGAAGAATAATGTTTATCTAAATTTACAACGGATATAATATTATATATTTCTTGAACAATTTCAACCGTAATTTCAAACTAAACATTTCAATATATGTTACATGGATGGCTTTGATACATATAAAATAAATTTATAATGTTTGCAAATTTTTAATGAATTTACTTAAGATTATAAAATTAAAATATGTTATCATGCAACATACTTTTAAACATGTTTTTGAATATTTGATCTTTGAATAAAACGAATGAAACATTTATCTTTTTAATGTAGTATTTTATAATAAGTTAAAAGTAAAAGTCTGGAGCAAAAGAAATATTAAAGGAATAGTTAAATTTTTTCCTCATGACTACACCTATAAATATTCATACAATAGTATAGAAATTATTAAACTCAATAGAAGTTAAAACAATTCAAGATTTTTTTTCCTTTGCTGATTTATTTCTGTTATTAATTCAAAATTGTCTTCACTGCCTACTATAAATATTGCTAAATAAAATAATTATACTAGATCTTACCAGATTGTTGTTTATGAAAAAGATAATGTACTGCATGAAAATTGTAATTAATGAATGCAAAGAAATTGAATGATGCAAGGAAATTGTATGGAAAAAACATTCCTTCAGTTTTCAGAGCATCTCTCCCAAAGTTTCTTGAATTGGAAATGGACAAATAATCGCAAAGCGGCTTTTAGAGGGAACTTCCCCTAAAAAAGGGAGAATCATTGGTTGTTAGGAACTTCTTGGAACTCAAACATCCCCATTGCCCAGCAGGTGAAAAACTCTCAATTTGGTCCTTTTGTCAGACGACACTTAGAAATGTCAATTATTGACGAAGAAGGGGATAAGCAATGTAGTAAAAACACCCGTCCTTATCAGGACTTCCTTCTTAAAAGTGCCCGTCCTCAAAAGGTTAAGTAAATAAATAACACTATAAGCTACCATTTGAAGTTAAATGTGAGAGGGAGGGGGGTAAAAGGTATTTTACACAGAATTTAGGGTGCTAAATATGTGGTATAAAAATATACCACAACCTCTGAAAGGGGCATGTTATCTGTCTCTTTATACTCAAAAGTTCCAATGGACTATTTAATTTTAGTTAAGTCTATTTGTTCATATTATATTAGCAATTATCGATATAGACCAGGAGGAAATAATTTCTACATTTGAACGGATAGGAACAAAATTATTATTGTTAAATAAATAAACTTAATTTCATGATACCTAATGTCTGAACTGCATTCAATACTACTGTGTTTAAATATATATTTTTTTCTACATTTAAAATATGAATTATTGAAATTGTTGAACTGATCGTAATATATATAAAGAAACGTATATTGTTTTGATCATCAAAATTTGGAATGATCTAGAAAATCTCATGCCCTCTCTAAAAGTGAGTGAGTGATAGTGAAGTTTATTGGCGCAAGTGCCAGATGTGGCCATACTGCGCCAAACAAAGTAAATCTGTGATCTGGAAGTTAAAACTATGAAAATAGATTAGTCGATAAAAAGTGTCAAGTGAGAAGGTAAAGTTAAGTGGTGCAAGAGCCAGATATGGCTGTGTTGTACCAAAAATGACTTAGCTGTAATAAACATGTGAAAAAAAATAGAAGAAAAGACACAAATTGGTTAACAAGAAGGAGGGTCGAAAATAGAGAAGGATCACTATATATATATAGCGATCCTTCTCTATTTTCGAATACGAGGGGCGCGTCACCCGTGTTTACCAAACACAGTAAACCACATAGGAAAGAAAAATATCACAAGGGTGCCTCGGGGTCATGATGCCCATACTTACCAGAAGAAGACAAGTCCCTGAGGTCCACTGATATAATCCCCTGAGGCAAGGTACCCAGCTATACCCCCAGATGCTGGGTGCCCACTTTAGTCGCCTCTTACGACATGCATGAGCGACAGTGGGACAATTCTGTCATTCCCGGTCACCATACGGGTCTGCCATCTCTAAAAAGAAGGCTCTGTACTATGTAGATCTATGCACACTAGCAAAATGATTCAGCAAAATGTTTTATATTTTGGATGAGAGGATACACACACACATTTCTTTTAGATGCAAATATTTCACTTGTCAAGAAACTCACATAACTGAAATTTATGATTAGTAAATTGTTACGTATTAATAAATGTTGATCTAGTAAATTGTGATAAATAATAAAGTAAATAAAAATAAAAGCAATTTTTTTGGAAAAAGACATAAGGAAGATGTAATTCGTTGCATAGCGAAAATGTTAGAGGGACTTGGGACATAAAAATATCCAAATTTAGAAGTACTATATGGGGAAAGAAAGGTTATTTGAAAATGTTAAAGTACTAGAAAAGAAAATAAGGCAGAATAGGATGGGTATATTTTTTGATAGTCTCTTGTTGCTACACCATAGTTTACTTTTATGAGATTTATTGCGATTCAAAGTTTGTAAACGTCACTCTTACAAGCAGCGTGAGATATATTATCGACGGAGTTAGAGACTTTGATCTTCTGTCAAAAGATGAGAATGACACATCTGATATGACACCCCATTCACTATTATGAGTGTGTGAGTGACAGTGAAGTGTAATGGCGCAAGAACCGGATGCCGCCTTCCTGCGTCAAACAAGGTGTAACTGCAATCCAAACGTTTGAATGAGCGAGTGATATTTTCAATAGAGCAGAAACCGAATGAAGCCATGCGCCAAACATGGTAAGCAGCGAGTGTAAAGCGAGTAAAATATGATAAAGATGTTAAAAAAATGAAAACAAAAATTGAGTCATCTGATGGATAGATCAAAATTAGAAAAGGATCGCTAAGGTACCACGGGACGGGTCACCCGTGTTTGCAAAATAGTGTAAACCCCATGGAAGAGAAAACTAGTTATCACTCAGATCCCTCAGGTTCGCTATGTCCGTACTCACCTGAAGAATGTAAGCCCTGAGGGCACCCCCTTTTCTAACCTTCCACTCCTTACCAGTGTCAATTCTTAAGGCTTTGAAAAGTCCGAGTTTCAAAATGAAGGATGTTTTTGTTGTAAAAATGACTCCAATCAACATCTCGAACGGAAGAAAGTCATTCATGAATTCATGACCCTTTAGTTATAATTAAAATATTTACACTGTAAGTCGTTTTGGAGTTAAAGGATTCAAACATATTTTAAATGCCTCCTAAAAACTTTATCTAAAAGAGAAATAAAAAAAATTATCCAGTTATTCAACATTTAAATTCCTTCACGTGTAAAAAATTATAATTTCATCACCCTGATCGATTGATTGTTTTTAACATCGTTATTAAACGCAAGACGAGGGTACTTGGCAATGTTAAACTTAAGTTTTCACCTTTGTCAAGGGATAAGGACTATACATGAGTTTTTACCTCCATCTCCATTCTTCAGCAAACTGGAAAGACTTGAAGCCTCGAAAATTTCAACGTGCTTTTTCACCGCAAAAAAGAGGGGGATTTAATGATTAACCCATGCGATTGTGGAATAACTATAATATCATGTTTGTAAAATAGTTTTAATATGTATCAAAATGTTTCTTTTAACTAGTGATGTTACGTTTTTTTTAATGTATTGACACAAATCAGGTAGACTTTTATCAAAAGTTAATTTGCTTTAAAAAATTATATTTTTTAAAAAAAATTATTTAAAAATTTACTCCGAATACTTTATTTATAATATATTAGAAATATGATTTTGAAATATTGCTTTAATTGAAATAATTAATTGCATTTTAAGATATTTAATTGTAAGTGGTTAATAATTACCTTTATTTAACGCCCAATTACGTTTCTAGTCTCAATTTACAAAATATTTCTTACAAAATTTCCAACTTTTCATATTAAGATAGGTTATTTTATATATTTAATAATAATCAAACCGAATATCTCACTGTATCACTTACACATATTAAAAATTTCAAAGCACAATAAAAAAAAATGCAATAAATATACAAAAACATTACATAAAAGCAGAAAAGCTTTTAGACACTCTTCAACACTAAAAACGCGAAACATCTTATGATTTCTATAAAAAATTAATCCACACTTAACGATTTAAAGCAAATAAATTTTTATTTACTGTTCTACAATGCAAATAGTTTTTAATTTAATAACACATTTAAAAAATAAATGTAAATTACTAATTACATGAGTCTATCATAAAAGATTAGTTTTTCGTAAGAATTTTTTCACTACAATCTAGAATATTTCTTCCAAATTATTGTAAAAATCTATAAAATGAAATCAATCCTATTTTATCAGCGTTAGCTTTATATTTTACTTCTTAATATTTTTCAGAATTCGTCTAAATATTTCATTCAAATTCGCAAAATTCAATGCATTATCATACAACAATTTCCTTCTAACATATTTCATGAAATTCGGAAAACTTTTCCATGAAACCCTCCTTAGAATAATTTGAATATATCGCTGAAATCTAGCTGTAATATCACAATCCAAAATGTAATAACAGAATCGCACAATGATAACAATGTTTTAAATTTAAAGGTTATTTAAATTTGTGTCACATTTTAAACTATAAATCGTTCTCTAAAGGGAAAGGATATAAATCAATTAGAGAAATCATTTGTTGAATAGGTGAAAATATATTTATTCCTTTTGATGAATAATTGACATTTCAGGTGGCAGGCCTTGAGAGAATGAAATCATACAAGTATCAAAAAAAAAGGTATCTCCTCAGCACAGATACGTGAATGTCTTTTTAAACTACCACTTTTAGTGAACGATTTCTTGCATGATTCATAAACTTAAGATTTTTCTTCGGTATGAGTAAGTAAATGACTTCTTAGAGAACTTTTGTTACTACAAGCGTAACTGCAAACTTCACAAACATAAGGTTTTTCCTTTGTATGAATACGAAAATGCGTTTTTAGATGACCACGTTGACTGAAAGATTTCTTGCATAATTCACAAACATAAGGTTTTTCGTTAGTGTGGATGCGCAAATGTGTTTGTAGATGACCCTGTTGACTGAAAGATTTCTTGCAGAATTCACAAACGTAAGGTTTTTCTTTGGTATGAATAAGTAAATGAGTTCTAAGAGCACTCCTGGCACTACAAGCATAATTACAAACTTCACAAACATAAGGTTTTTCCTTAGTATGGATGCGCAAAAGTGTTTTTAAATTACACTTATGAGTGAAAGTCTTCCTGCAGATTTTACAATTGTAAGGTTTTTCATTTGTATGAAGAAGCAAGTGACAATTTAAGTTACCCTTTCGAGAAAATGCCCTATTACAAATTTCACAAACATACGGTCTTTCTTTGGTATGAATACCGTAATGTGTATTCAAAACGTTTTTGGAAGAAAAGCCTTTTTGGCAAATGAGACAAACGTAAGGTTTCTCTTTTGTGTGAACACGTAGGTGAATATTTAAGGATGAGCTTTGAGCAAAAGCTTTGTTGCAAACAGAACATGAATAAGGTCTCTCATTTGAATGAATGAGTAAATGTCTATTTAATTTAAACTTCTGAGGAAATGATTTGCAGCAAATTTCACAAGTGTATGCCACCTGGCGTGCACGAATACACAAATGCTGTTTTCGATTAAGCATCGAAGTAAAGGACTTTTTGCAATTATTGCAAGTAAAGCCATTTTCTTTGCAGTGAATTGCTAAATGCGTCTCTAACCGTTTCTTTGAGGAATATGCCTTTTGACACAAGTTACTTCTATTTCCTGCCGCTTGAGAGCAGAGTCGCCTCTTAGACAGTAACGTAGGGAAATAGAGACGGGAAACTTAAAAAAAAATACTTAATTATTAGAAAGCTAAAATCAGGTTTTGGTGCCCACGTAATTTGTTTTCATCCGTTCAAGTGACAGCTTAGTATTCATGGTGGTGCCTCCTGACCTGCGCTGTGTCTATCGAGATGTGTGCTCGAGTCCTGACATCACTAAAGACCTTTCGTAAGAAAGATCTGATACATGCGAAACATGTTCGAAGTGTTAGTCCCGTTTACGTGGTGTGGAAGTTTGGAGAGTGAAGTACCAGCTCTGGTGTTCTCCTTATCATTTGACCGAGACTCAAAATTTCGAGATCAATCGCTAATAGCTCTCGTGCTGTTTCATAATGTGAGGTTAATAAAAAACAATAGTCACGTGTTATGTATTATTATTTAAAATTAATGAGTAACAGCGGGAGTGCCCGAAAAATAATCTTTTTTAAACTAACACTCTGGATACTTTTGCGTAAAGTTTTCTTTATTTTAAGATGTCTACCAAATATTGAAACGTATTTGATGTAGATGAGAAAATAGTTATTGAAGAGTAATGAAAACTTTTGAATTAGATGCTTATATAAGCAAGGAAGGGTTTAATATGCGTGGTTGATATCCTGTTTTTGCATATATGGTTGTATGTAGATTACGTTAAATAACAGTACACCTAGAGAGGATTAATTACGCTAATTTGTCGTAGTTAACTTAAATCTTAAAAATAATATTTACGAGGTAACATTCTTATGGGACTTATATTTTCTATGCAAATGTGACATTTTCTTCAATTCACTTTAGACACGTCGCTGCAGTGGAACGTTTAATAGATATTTGATGTCTCTTCTTGGAGTAATTTTTTGAGAGTAAGGAAATTGACCACTCCTCTTCCGATAATCCTTTATTGGAAGAGGCGTCATAATCCTTTATTTCGGTTGAATAGCTGAATGAAATAAACTCAGC
>BMAW01112980.1:0-10589 GCA_019974015.1 Nephila pilipes
CTGTTGTACTTCGTTCAGTTGCTATTGCATTAAATTTTTTAATTATAATGCATTGTAAGCATGGATCTTAATTTCCTATCGCCTTGACTGCTTGGTTTCCTAGATAAAATACTTATTTTACTTTAAATTAAAATTTTAAAATTATTTGTAGAATAATTAGGTGGATTTTATAAACTAATAGCACTCGTGTACAATAAAATTCATCATGATCGTCAAATAAAAACTAGGTAAATAAAAGGGAAAAGTAATTTTTTTTTATTTTCGTATATAATATTTTAAGCATTATTTTTACTGTTTCGTTTCATAAGATTAGTAACACTTTTCAACTTTTCATATTATTGATATTTTCCTTCGGTTTCGTTAATCTGCTTTTCTTCAACCTCATTGCATATTGTACTCCAAAATATTTGGAGATTAAATATCACAGAGCCCGTGCTTTTGATATTTAATAGATACCCTGTGATATATGCTCCATACTCTAGGTAGAACTTTCATCCAATATGTTTCGTGATTCTTGTAGAAATTTAATTTTCTATAGTGCAGTTCATAGTGCAACACAAAATAATTATTTATATGTGATGCTTAATGTTAGTGGAAGTGATGCTTCTGTTATAAATAAGAAGTTATCTTAAGAAATTCAGAAAGTAAATAGGATCTCAAACTGTAAAGCAGCTTTAATACTGAATGACTTTTATTTTATTACTGAAACATTTTCAAATGATTTAAAATGCATTTGTTTATTTGAAAAATGAGGAACTGCAAAAAACTAATTTATAATCATAAGCTCCAAAAAAAAAATTACTTTCTTTAGCTGACCAAGAGAAACGACCCCTCTTCTGTCACAATAATTTCATAAGAAAATTCCACAATGAGAGGAATTGTAAATAAAGTTAATCAATAAACAAATGCAACTACTAAATTTTAAGACCAAAACCGAGAGATCATGATCGTGATCTCGCAGCCGGCTTTGTTTTTATCGAATCCTGTATGCGAGTCTTGATGCCACTAAAGATTAGGCTTTTAGAGGGGTTGATAATCATTAAATATATCGAGGCTCCAAATCCTTCCATTGACGCGGTGTGGAAGTTAGGAGAGGGGATGGGACCTCAGATGTCGACCGCATCATTTGACCAACGCTCATAACTGTTACGTTTGGATAATAACCCTTATGTTGCTTTTAAGTACGACCTTAATAAACAATCAAATAATTAACCTCTCAAACTTTTTAGAACAATAAGGGACATTCGTAAAGAAAGTTGAAATTCCTAATTCTATTTTATTTTTGAAATTCCTAATACTATGAACTACGTCTTGTTTTAGTATGTATATGCGCTATTTATACTAAATTTGGTGACTAAGTATTGATTTATTTTAATTTGTGATGAAGTTACAAATGATTTATTTGAATATTTTTATTTGAAGTTTCAACAGTAATTATAATCCGAAGTTGAACTCAATAATAAAATTCCAAGAACAAAACAAATAATAGTTTTGTATATTTTTGCTCCATTTCATGAATAGGTTCTAAGAAACAAATTTGTGTTAATTTTTCTCATATTATTTCTTAAAACGGTATGCTGTAAGTTATATATGTACTTAATTTTTTATTTACTCAAAAAAATTCATTAGACTATCATAGTTATAAATATATAAAACGTATCTTTGAATCATTGCTATAATAAATGATATATCAACAATATAGTTCATTTATCAAGGCAATTTATGTGTTTTTAAATTTCTTTACTAGAAACTTTTTCTTGGAATCATTGCAGGCGTTTCTAATAATGACAGATTTATATAAAAAGAAATATAATATAAAATTGAATAGATCAAAAAGTTGTTTGTTTGCAGTAAAAAGTTACTTGAAGCTTTCTTCTTTTCAGCAATGTGAAAAAAAAGAAAGTGAAAATACCTTCTGGCTAAATTAAATTGCTAGTAAGTATTTCTTTGGAAAACTCAGTTTCTTGGAAAACTTGTTAATGGATGCTTACACTAAAATGTTTGGAAATGACCATTTCTGATTTGCTTTTCTTGAATTAACGTTTTTTAGCCTAAGGATGTATATTCTTATTTTACTACTTCGTTATAAATATTTTGCTTCCATACAGAAGAGAAACTAATAAATCATTTTGCTGTTAACATGTTAGTTGTAATCAATCAATTATATGTCAAAGACAAATTAATTATATATTATATAATGCCTTTGAATTTTAGTTTGGATTTAAGTAATAAATAAATGTTTTACTACATTCATTTTAATCGTAACTAATTTTTAATCTTAAATTTATTTATAATAAATGATTAGAGATACAATGTATGAAGTCATATATTATACATCCATCTATATGAATATGATTTTCTTATACATGAATAATGTAAGCCAATTAATTTTTATAATTTTATGAGTAAAAGTTTCGAATCAAAATGATGATCAATGATATTTCATTATAAAAACAGTTCTAAGCTGAATATTTATTCAATATATATTTAATATGATTGTACACTATTCAGATACATTTAGAATAATAGTACGAAGGAAATGAATAAGACGGATATATTTTTTCTATTTTGATTAGAAACACAATAGACAGTTAATATTTACAAACAATAAACATTTGCTTTTTCACAAAAAATATAAATTTAATCAGAAGAAAAATTTTAGGAATCACAAAAATGTTTTTTTAAAAATTTTCACTCTGTTATTTCCGTGCTTTTAAATTGTTTTTATCAACAACAGTTAACAAATCAGGATTATTCAAATAAAGCTATGCATTAAGTGTTAGAATAATAATCCCTAAAGGAAATTTTATAGACTATTTTTCTCATAATAAAAATACCATAGAAAATTTTGTTCTTCATAAAATGCGTATGATATTGGGCAATCATTCTCAATATTTCATTCCAATTTATTAAAAAAGTGATTTTCTTAGGAAACATATTGTAGCGCAAAAATGGTTGAATGTTTTTTCTGATCCCCGGAGTATTTATTAATAATAGAATTAATATGATAGATTTGAAATTGAATATTTTTCTGGTGAGAGTTTAGAAAAAAGATGAATTAGGCAGTTGAAACATAAATAAAGTTAAATAGGATAAATTATATTTAGATTAGCTATTAGAGTTAAGATAATGCATTTTCATCTCCCGTGGGTGTTAGGAAATTCAAATTCATTTTATAAAAAGACTCTCAGATCAGACAGGCGTAAAATGTTTATCAAACAGTTTTAAAATTTCGAAGTGATTAATGGTATTAAGAATAAATTAAATATATGACTCGGAGCAAACAAGTTTCATTCAATCGTTACAAATTTCTGGTTATCTGCTTTCAATTAAATCAAATGCATTATTTGATCGTATGAAGGGAATAAAGTTTCACGATAACACTTGGATTGTATGTAAATACCTAAACATCCTAACTTTACACTGCAGTTACTTCCTAAAATTGTATAATAGAACTCATTAAATTTAAAATTTATGCAGATAATGTTTCCCAAAGTTGAAATGTATTTTCAAACAAGCCTCAAAACTTAAAGAAATTGTTTCATTAATTCTTCGAGAATTCTAATTACAATACAAAACTTAACAAAGTATTTATTTACTGTAAAAATTAGCTCTATATTTAGATGTAATTTACTTTAGAATCTTTTCCTCGATTTAAGGATGTAAAATATTTTATGTATACCTAACTTTTAGGTATCCTTTCAGTTTATGTGAATGAATTAATAAATTTAGGATGCGTTTTGTAAAGTGGGATCCTTTTAGCTATTTCAAAATAAAATAAAAATGTTTTATATTTTAAAAATAAATATAAATTTTATTTAAAACACTGAATTTCATAATCAAATAACATAATATTATAATTAAAAACCAAGTGGACAATATAATATGAAAAAAATTTTCTTTCCTTCAAATGTTTTGCAATTTTTAAGAATTGTGGGTTTTATTCGTATTCATGTAAGAAGGATAGATTATCTATTTATTTGATTTGCCATAAATTTACATGTCTGTTAATTTTTTAATGTTTGATTTCGTCATTATGAAACACTTCATTTTTTGTAAATTTATAAATAAATTTTTGATTTGATCAATTGTTTCAATCACTGAATTCTGGAACCTGCATCAAAGCTATTTGCTAAAAACATTCTTTAATTCCAAACTACAATTAAATGACACGGACAAAATCTAAGCTAGATTTTATTCTTTTTTCTTTACTCCATTCCATTCCATCTATGTGCTAAGCTGTGTTCCATATACCACTCAGCTGATACAGTTATTCTCTTAGCACTCTTTGATGAAATTATGAATCGAAATTAAGAATCGTTTCAAATATTGTCAACCATAACTTCAGTCCATTTAATACCCTAGTTCCTTTAGAAATATTGAATAAAAACAAATTATAAACAATTTTAATTAGTTCCACGAATTTAATCGTTGAAGACATTTAAAATATAAATTATATTGCTTTAAAATAACTAAAAATATTAATTTTTGTTTTTGTTTCCTTTTTATATTGCACACACACACACACACACACACACACACACACATATATATATATATGTGTGGGTGTGGGTGTGGGTGTTCCTGAAACATACAAACAAATTAAAAAATAAATATTTTACTTTTATCTCCTATTATGTTAGATTTTATATTGGCTGGCAAGAACTAGATGGACTTCATAAAGGATGAATTAAAAATCACTTTTCCGCATTTGAAACCTGGCAATAACGTGACAGTTTGTTTGGATACATATAACAATATCAACGGGTCAGTTTGGAATTTCAAGATTTAGGATCTTTTAGGTCGTGTAAGATTTCATTTTTATATTTTTCAGTGAGTTACTGAATTGGCTTACTGCAAGATCTTACTATCTTTTGTTCTTTTGAAAATGATTTGTATATTGATCAATTATTTTCAGAAAGCATCACTACATTACATGAGATATAGTAGTTATTAAATTCAAGTGTGGGATTTTTGATTTCCTCTACAGCCTGCAAATTTGTTTCCCTTGTAAGTACTACGAGCACCTAACATTTGGAACTACTTACTTATAACTTTTCTTCAGTTAATTGTTTTGAAATTCTTGCAGATGTTCCCTTGAAGTTGTTCTCTTTCTGATATGGCACCTATTCAAAATATGTATGATACCTTAAGACTTTCAAATATTACATGAATAATTCATATTTAAAATTCGTATCATTACTTCATATACTATTGCAGTTCAATACATCAATCGGATTGTAATGAAAATTACACCCTTTCGGTTTTTACAAGGTATCCACTTTTTTACAGAAGGACTCAATTCTATGTATCAACATTTTTAATATAAAATTAATAAATAGGAAATATAATGAGCTTGCAAACAACATACACCCATTTTTAGGAAATCAGAAATCCCATATATCTGGAAATATGCCTACTGATTATTTTGCAGTGGCTCGCCAAAAAGCAGATCTATCGCCGATTGTGGCGACTGCATAGCCATACCTGGCTCTTGCGCCATCAAACATCACCATCACTCGCCGATTGCGGTAACCTCCAAACAGGTTCTACAGGCGCTGCGAGACGTTCCTTGCCAAAAGCAGCAACCCTGATCCGCGCTCTCCTTGCCTTCTCAGTACGGACTGACCCTTTCACTTTCCGAGTTGCCGTGTAACTTGATGCTGGCTCGGAGCCCTTTTATCGAGGAATCTAAAAAGAAAGTAGTGTATGATTCATTCATGTATGCCACGTTAAAAATGTAAGAAAATTTTTGCCCTTACTCTTCATGAACTGGAAGTATTTTAGGAATATATTTCATTATGGCATACCTTCAATATTCTAGATTAAAATTTTGCTGGGCATTAAAACATGGCGCGAGACTAAGCATAATTGCTGAATATATAATGTAAAATCGCTTTTTTGAAGTAAGGAAATACCTTTATTTTGTTCCAAATAATACATCTCTCGATAGTAAGGATAAGCTGTATAAAGTTAGACCAGAGTATTAAACCACACTTTTCCAGAGTGTTTACTGACAGATGCGACCTGGAAGAATATTTATCAGTGGGTGAAATGATGAATTCCGTTCAAAGGAATGGCAAACATCGAACCACTTATCAGAGGTAAACCCCATCTACCGGGAATAAAATCCTGGGAATTAGCTAGAATTTCTGGCTATGTTTATGCCTTTGAAATTTATTAAGATGCAAATGTTGAATCTCAGAAATTTTGTAAAGAATTTAGAGCAGTTTGAGGTGTTGTATTGAGGCTTTGTAAACTTAAAATGCATAAAAATCACAAAGTATACTTCGATAATTTATTCATCACAATTTCTCTTTTGATGAAACTTGTTGAATAGAAAATTTTTCTGAATTGGAACACTACGTACAAATAGGTTACAAGAAGCTACAAATAAATTAAAACCTATCAATGAAATGAAAGATATTCAAGAGCACATTTTTAATTACCACAAGTGAGAAAAACAAAACAATAACAAGTTCGTTCGACAACTCGGCTGTTTATGTAGTCTCAACATTTCTTGGAGCAGGTCCTGTAACATCGGTGAATCGTTGGAGCAGGCCAGAAAAACATGTTATCGAAATTCCAAAACCTTCTTCCATCAAAATGTATAATAAAAATATAGCTGACGTAGAGCTCATGGATACATTATTAGATCTGAATAGACATAAGCTATGGCATAAAATGTTGTACTTCCGAATTTTTCACAAAATACTAAATGTTTACAAAATTATTAGATCTTATGGAAATTGGGTCCCGAAAATAAATTCATGGATTTATTAGAATTTAGATCATCTATTGCGAGTTAATTTATTTATAAAAGTAGGTCGATTCAGAGCAAAAAGAAAGGCAGACCAAGTATACTGCGGGATCCAACAACAATGAAATACTTAAAAATGAAAGCTCGTGCTGAATTGAGAAGAGATGGTCGTGAACATTATCCAGCTAAAACTGAGGAGAAATATGCAGCAAAGCGTCACTTATCCGGCTGTCCCAGGAAAACTAGATACGTAAGTACTTGATGCAAGGAAGCGCTATGTGACTCCAGGCTTTTCGTTCAAGATAAATTTTCTAATATATTTGTAATTTCATTGCATTAAGTAATAATTGATAAAATATCCTGTAGAACATTAAAACAAATATAAAAATTACGTTAAATTTCTCACCTGACTGTTTCCTTTCATTTTTCTGAATAAGAATGTTTTCAATTTTTTAAACTTGTAAGCCACATATATGGCTAATCAAATTTCCCTTAATGGGATGAAGGGGAACAAATAATTTTTTTTTCTACAGAATTTAAGTATATTAACTTATAAGAACGATTTTTTTCCTTTGCTTTTTTCATAATTCGTGAGCCAGATGGCTAAATTTTCTTATAAAATGAGCCTGTAATATTTTACATTTACTTTTACTGTATTATAGTTTTAATTTCTTACAGAATGAATATTTTATATTATATATCGGTCTTATAAATCGTCAGTAATATATTATGTGTGATGAAAACTGATTACTTAATGTCTGCAGATTGTAAACGTGTTTTGCTTTCGGAGAATAATTTATATCAATAAGATTTTATATTGACGTATTTCAGCTTTCTAAACAATAATAATTCACATATTTAGAAATAAACAGTGATGAATATTTACACAAAAGTTCAGCTTTAAATAAAATAAAAATACATAATATGATAATGAGTGTTAAATAAATTTGAAAATGCAATATTTTTCTTATAATGAAAATAGCAATAATTTTCCATTTTGTCTAAGTATATTTCTCAATAAATCACTCTTGCAGTATTCCACATTATTAAAAAAAATCCACTATCACTAATATGCTTAAAAAGGGAACCATGACCAGCTTCATTAGCAAAAGTTTGTTGTAACTTAAAAAATTATGATCGGTCAATTTTTAAAGATAAAAAGCATTGCTTTTTTCAAAATTAAAGTTCTTTTTTGAAGCAATTTCAACATTACTAGAATTAATATAGTCTAATTTATATTTATAAAAACAAATACCTAAATTAAAAATGTAGTGCTTACTGTACATACAAATTAATCAGAAAAATATTGCTTTCGAATTTGATATTTATCATTTGTTTGTAAAAAGAGTGCAGATGTTTTTTATGAAACATAAAAAAAAGCTTTGTAATTTTCGTATAAAATAGGTTTCTCAATCTCTCAGATGCCCCCAAAGATTTAATTGATTTAAATATGGGGTTTTAATTACATAGGAAGCATAATTTGTTTTTATTTCAGACACATTTTATTACTTTTAAAATACTATTAATATCATAATTTGTAATTTATTTTGTTTTATTTATAAAGAAAAGCATTATAACTTAAGCATTTTCATGGACAAGACTTAACAGCACCTCTCCACTATACGTTTTCAAAAAATATAGTTCAAAATATGTTTCATATTGAGATCAGCGTTTCGCTTATAATACACTAGACATATTTACTTTATTTGTTCATTATTTTAACTAATTAGTTTTCCTTAATTTCATGAACCTTGAAATAACATGCAAAGAGTAAGGGTTTTTAATTTTATGAAATAAACAGGGGAAAACAAGTATTGTATTATTTAAAAACATTGTTTATTATTTCATTCCTAAGAGAAACACCAAAATATGTACCACATATATTATGCTTGGTATTCACAATAAGGTTTAACATTTTGCATTTAAGAACTTAACTGTATATTAGACTTTTGACAATTAGAGTTAGCAAAAAATACTTTTTTGTAATTTGTATGTATTATATTCTTGAAATTTCTATAATTATTTTCCATTTATCTATTAAATATTCCAGTTTATCATATAAAAATTCACCTCCTGATAAATAATATTCTTGGTAAACCTACAAAAGATAAATAACATATGATAAAATAGTTCTGGTGTTCTATAAATGCTATTAACCCAACCAATTTTAGTTGGCATACAATATGTGGCTGCAATTCTAAATTCTGTATAACCCTTTACTATTTTATGATATAAAAGGGACATTGCCTGTCCTAAATATCAGTTTATAATTAGAATTCGTAATTGCAACAAGCTCAGTAAAGGCCACCTGAGACCTTGCATTTGAAATCAGTGATTTTCCCTAACTAGAACAATATGTAGAATGCATAGTTATGATGAAAATATAATATATTATTAGCTTCATAATACTTTGAAATTGAAATATTATTATGTTTATCGATTCAATCAAACGGAATTTTCCTCATATGTAATCTAGAACGTATAATAAAGATTTTGAGAATTTAAAGCCTATGCACTCCGGTTTCTTTTAATAAATATGAGTTCTATAATCTATTAATTTACAAGCTATGCAAAATAGAAACAACTCATTCAGATTGGGAGGTCATAGATTTTTATTTTACTTTATTTTTCAATTTTGAAGGAGTATTTGAGCCTAGATCGCAATACGTTATTTTGTATATATCTTTTATCATTATCTGTTACAAATCACTCTCGTTACACATACGTATGTAGCTCAGTGATGCATTAGTAGCGTCTTATGTTGTATATATTGTACAGTGTGTCTATATTTAATAAAATAGAAGTATACAGAATTTATGTACAGTTTTTAGTTGATCCCATGTTTATGGAATTTTGGCTGAATTTTTATTAAATAAGTTTTAAATATAAACTTAGTTATTTAATGAAAGGAAATATAAAAGTGTTAAATATTGACATTAACCTTCAAAGATCTTGAAATAAATATCTAATTTGCAAGAAAATAACTAATTTAATAAACGTAGGGAAGCTTTCGTCAAGAACTATCTGTATATTATGACGAGTGAATAATTTTTGTTTGACATATTCTTTTCAAAATTGTGAGTAGATCATCTTTCTCAAATGCTCAAACTTGAAGTTTATAAGTTTGTATTGAAATAGATTTCTATTACACTTGATTAAAAATTTTTAGCTTAAACAATTTCAATTAAAAATTGCTTATATGTCGAACAAATAAACAATGGTTGCAACAAATCCTATTATAGTCTCATTGTATCAAGAAAAATAGTTTCAATAAATTAGCATAAGTTTTGATTTGCTCTCGTTTGAAATTAAACCAAACCATAACCAAATCATTAACATTCATATTGTTTTAGGATGTGGGTTTTTTAGCTCCTTGTAAAAATTCAGGGAATCCTGACTAAACAGATTAATGACTTGCTATTGAATAATGTTAGAAAATTCCTTTGTTAATGCTCACGCAAATGTTTATGCTAGCATTAGAAGGAGTGAATTTTTTTATATTGACTAAGAAATGAATTTTTTAAGGTAGAAATAGCTGAATATGAGCATTATAAAGTAATTTAACAAGAATTACATCAAAAAGGAATATTATGCAATTCGTAGTTTTCTGCATGAAAGTATAAAAGCTGGTGTCAAGAAATGCGACCAGCACCATCCGACAGAATTTCTTATTGTGACGTTATACACATATAACTCGATATGAAAGATTAAAACAAACCGAGATGAAGACGGTAATGGCAAAAAATAACCTTATAAAATTTAATTTATAAATATGTAGAATATTTCAATGTCGATATTGTTACATCTTCAAATGCTAAATTATAGATTT
>BMAW01112981.1:9586-21129 GCA_019974015.1 Nephila pilipes
AGCTCCAAAATTTTTAAGAGACCAGATTCACAGAATTAGAAATAAAAGCTTGAGTAGTTCTTTTTTATTTAAATGAATAATTTCACAGAGATTCTGCATGAGAAATAAAATAAAAACATATCTCAGCTTGATAAAAAGAAATAGTTACAGAATTTTTTGAGAAAATAATTGTAAGATATGGTAGACAAGTACCAAATAAATTCTTAATTTATATACTACAAATAAAGAATTATTCATAAATAAATAGGTGGAACTTTGCAATTACAGTTGATATGTAGTATATTTTTATATTAGAGCAAAATCACATGTTTTATATAGTTTTAATCACATGTGTTTGTTGCACGATTGATTTATCCACTAATGATATAACTAAGTTATTTCATTTCATTCATGGATAATTGTAATTACCATTGATCCACAGATACGCATGAGATATTGGTATACTGAATTTTTAGTTCTGAAGCCCTAATCATGTGACGAGGACATCATCTTAGAAGGTATTTCATTTTTCTAACATCCGCACTACATAAGAACACTGCTGCCCCCCCCCGCACATTTCAGACTTAGCTTAATTTAATGAGCATAAACACATATTATTATATAATACAATAATCAGTTGTAGGATTCAGGACTGGAACTTACAATTGTAATGTCTGATTTAGCATCTTCATCTTTGATCAGTTACGGACTATATAATTTGCTATGTTTCAGTATAATACGAGCTCGTAAGCTGGTACTTTAAGCTGCATTTTATAAATTAATTATATAAATACAAGTCTTAATTTTAATTATGTACAACTAGAATATTATTATTTCAATAACAATCTTAAATTACACACACAAATTCATATATATATATATATATATATATATATATATATATATATATATGAGTTACAAAAAAAGGGAAAAACGTACATTTTCAAATTTACAAGAACATACTTGGATATCTTAATTCACAGGAGCGTTTTGCTATATATTAAGTACATAATTTATAATATAATACAATTTACGTATTTTACAAAAAAGATTAATTTATAAAAAAGAGTACTCATTTTTTTCGGTATAGACTACGATATAATTTTCTCTATCTACTATTCAATCAAAGAAAACATTTTATAGGAATATATTCAAAGGGATAATTGTTAAAATCAGTTTATCTAAAGGAAAAAATATGTTCCCACATACACACACCTACTACAAGGAAATAACTTTTACAATGATGACTTTTTTTGCATTAATGATGAGGGGGAGGAAAATTGAAAACTATTTAAATACAGTCTTTTATTGGAAATAGTTCCGAGCTAAGAACCATAAGCTGAAAAATGATTGAGAACATTTCATCGGTGGGAAAGTTTTTCTATTTAAACAATCAGTCGATCGATTTTAATTGAAATTCTATAAATGGGCCATTATTCAGATTTTTTTGATAAGAACGAGAATCGTTATGGATTATCATTCTATTAAATATTTTTTGAAGCACACGTTCTGTAAATCTGATTTTCAATTTGTGAACTTTAAAACGAATACTAATTTACGTTAACTATAATAATATTACAAGATTTTTATAAATTGACAAGATCTTGTTCTCTCAATTTATATCAATTTTATAATTTTTTAAGTTATTAAATCAGCACTTGAAGAATGAATTTGATTACAAGAATTTAAAAGTAAGTTATTTTGCATTCTAAAATTGAAGATTTAAGTGAAAGTCTTTCAGAAACTGGAAAGAAATGAAAATGATTAGGAAGACAATTTTAAAATTTTGTATAATCTAATAATAACTTAATTTTATTTTTCAAAGTTTGCTTTTAAAAAGCAAGTATCTTTTATTCTGGATCAAATATGCAGATTTATAATCCAAGGGCGATATATGGGTCAGATTTTTTTTTTACCATCACTCTGGCTGATACAAATACTGTAGCTAAAAGCAGATTTTTCAGCCCACCTCTGAAGAAACCCTTACTTAACGAGCAATAATATGCTTCATATCAATAACATACACAATTACAAAGGCGTGAAAAAATTCATTCGGCAATGCTATAACTTATATCAATTAAAGAAAATGCCTTAGATACTTCATTGACAATAGCGTATATTTATAATTGTTCAACTATTTTAACGAGCCATCTAAAATTTGATGTAGCTTCACACATTGATTTATCCCCACAAGAATTTCATAACAACCGTAGGATATACACGACTCTGCAGCTGTTCCCTTCCAGGACGTTTGAGACTATCCAAAATATACTCTGCGTGACCCATAGATAGCCCAACAACAAGAAAGAAGTGGCTAATAGATTTAACACAACAAAGAAATACATAGTCTAGAAAGATAATATGAATAGCATTATAATTTTAAATCTTTAGATTATTCCTCTGATTTTTGATGTTTGTCTCTCGAAAAGCATTCGGAGAATAAAGCTGATAAGAGCTGAAAATGTTTTTAAGATTCTGATTAATAATATCAACGCGTTTTGAAGTGGAAAATATTTGTTAAAAAATGCTATGCTTATTTACAAGAAATAAAGACAAACAGATTGTCTAAAATCTGCTGATATTATTATTTAAGTTCATAAATAATTATTCTAAATAAAGGTACGAGCATATTTTGTAATTGCAGAGGAATATGAATTCGAAATTCCTACGATAAACACGGACACAAATAAAAGTCACTGTACACATAATACAGAAATAACTATAATAAATACTTGAAAGTTTTTTACCTTTCGTATTAGCTTTAAGATGATTCTAATAATACAATCAAATGTGATCGCAGGATGGAACATAACCTGAATTTTAATCTTCCCTTCCGAGCTTAAAACTGAATTAATTAATTTTAAAATTATAAGAAATATAATAAAGAATCCTTGCCAGATGCATATAATATTTCAAAAATTTCACGACAATTAATTATCTATACAATTAAGTTATTTGACCTACTGAACGATATTTTTACAGATACATTATCTATCTGATTAATTTTTCGAAAGAAACAAACGATCTTTACAAAATATCCTAAACAAAGTGTTTTGCATGTCATGTGGAATAAGAAAGGCTATTGTATGTTAAATGGATAAAATTTTTAAGTGATAAGCTCGATAAATTAAGAGAGTTAAGTGTATATGATAAGTTGTCATCCTCTCGCGTTATCTGATTGCAATATAAATTTACGAATTCTAGAAAACGAAAGGCTTTCCTATAATTCTAATGTAAGGTTAATTCGAAACAATTACTTAAAAACTAAAGCCGAAGCAATTACATAAGACAGAATTTTTCCAGGAAAATTCCCCGAATTTCCAACATAATCCTTTCCATGAGGGATTCAATTATGAAATGAAATTTCGTCTAAAAGATGTATGTAAACTAATTCAATTTATTCATTCTAGGAACTCCATAGTTTCCCAATATAAAGGTTCTTGTTTATTCTGGTAATTTATTAAAAAGAAAACAAAAGCCTTCGCAACTGGCTTCCATTGAAAGGATAAAATGATTACAATTGATTGAGGATTAAAACTGATTAACATTTTCATCACATAAAATGTGCTTCAATGATCTATGGAAACAGCCATTGCCACATTTTTTGAAATAGTTATAATCAACAATAGAATCCTTACTTCCAAATATAGCTCACTATTATTCTAATGCTTTGGTACAAAATTATAGGCAGATATATAATTTGAAATTCATATCTAATTATATACGAATATTTAAATAAAAACAAACTAGGAAGTTATTACGATAATTAAAAATTAAAACAATGTGTAAAAATTCACCATTGAGCCAATTAGTAAGAATACATATATATTGAAAAACTTTTAAATTTAATAAAAATATGAGACATTTGATTTATAACTGTAATAATTGTATAGATTTATAGAGAAATAATGTTTGTAATTGTAAGGATTATACAGAATACATAAATGAACACCAACATGTGATTATAGGTAATCTAAGTATTGTTAGGGATGAAAGAGAAATTTTGAATAAAGGTATGTGCTTCAGAATCATAACTTCTAACAATAATAATTATATTAGAGAAATATGTAATGAAGATAATGATAATTTCTTACTAAATAAGATATTAAGTAAAAATTAGTTATTGAATCTTTTAAGGAATATAAATTTTACTTTCATGAACAGTTTGAATATTAGGATTCTAAGGAAAAAAAAGTTCTAAGGTTAGAGATCTAAACTTTCCACACAAAATTACTGGATGAATTCAGTATTTGTTATAATGATAAGATTCCAGGTAACTATGCTATGATTAAAAATAACTTAATGTTAATATGTATGACTGATAAACATATGATTAATAATGTTACTTTAATTAATATTACTATAATGATAAATAAATCATCAATAGATGAAACTTTGTGCATGAAAATAAGTTATATAATGAATACTATAAAATTTCCTTCCATCTTCTTTGAACTCTAAACTTCATAAAATACCTATTAGGTTTCGAACTGTGACTAATTGTTTCAATATTTACAATACTAAAGTTGATAAAATTTTACAGAAAAATTTACCAAACACTGTAGATGGTTTTGATATGACCATTGTTATAAAAAAGTTATAAAATTATTAAGTATATTAAAAATAAAGAGATCTGTAAAATTTATAGTAATGTCTTTGACTCTTTGATTAATTCTATAGATATAGAGGATTTAATCAATGTTATCTTGGTTAATGTTTAAGAATTAAAAATTTAATAGTTCTATATTTTTTTTTAAAAAATATTATTTCTTTTTAATCTTGTGTTAAAATAAAATTATATTTGCTATAATAGTGGAAAACCTAAACAAATTAAAGTTATATCACAGAATGGTCCTTTTAGTAATAGTTTCGACAATATTTATTTACCTTTATATGAAAATAACTTTACGGACAATAATAAATTCATTTTATTTAGGTTATTGATGAACTAGATTTTCAATTCTATTTAGCTATTCAAAAAATTATGAATATTCTTTGAAATAAATTTGCGTACGATACGTACATATATTAAAAACCACCCATACCGAGCATAATAGGAATCCAACAAAAAAGATTTTATGATTTTGACGTCCTTGCTCCTTTATGTTTTAAGGAAGGTAATTGAATTTTAAGGCTGTCTATTTTCAAATTTTTTTAAAGAAAACCTCGCATTTATGAACATAATGATGTTAAATATAGTTTGAATTTATTTTATTTTTCTATCGTAATATTTTATTTATTTTCTTAGTAAGAACTTGAATATTCTATTCGACTCACATTAATCTTTGTTAATGGCTCAAAAGAAAATAAATTATTGTGTTAATGGATTAATTGATTAATTTAAAAACAAAAAAACATTGTTCATTAACTTCTAAAAATAATTTTTTCCTTAATAAAAATTCAAATTTATTTGCTAAATCAAGTAAAAAATGTTTCAGTAGCTTATGTTCCAAATTTCTTTTGATTTCGATTTATGTTTCCTGAGATATTCGGAAAAAACTATTAGAGGAGCATGTATTATAGTTTTCAGGGCAAACTACTCAAGCTTTCCCTGTTTTTAAAATGTGTGTGATGATTAAGCCGATAATAGTGATTTATAAATGATTAAACGGTCCCTCAAGTCTCAATGATGCTCGTTCGAAAATTCAAAACTGAATTATTGGAAAGAATTGCATAAAATTTCAGATTTAAGTTTCTTAAATATGAGAAATCTAAATACATAAAATTTTTGGTATTTACTATCAGTCTTTTTCGTTATTATGTATAATAATTAACAGTTTTCGTAATAACATTAATTTTCTCCACTTTCATGATTTTGGAAATGGAAAAAATATCGTTTGTTTGATATACATCTTTATTGATACGGAAAACATATTTTAAACCCCATAACTCAGAAAGCGATCAATAAGATTTTACGAAATTGGAAATTAAGACTAATTTTAAGATACGAAATTGGGTACCCGTAACCCCCCTGGATATATAGGAAACTAATTAGCTATGCTAATTAAATTATTCTTTTAAGTAATTAACACTACAGTTTAGTTCACTTTGAGTCCTTTTTTTGCGTACCAATTTTGTCCATCTGCGATGAGGATTGAGTTAGTTATTAAAGATATTCCATTTTCTTGACGACTATACAATAAACATCAACGATTATATAACAGCAGATATGTGAAACTTGGATATTTATTTTTATCTGATAAAATGTTATTTCATTAACTTTTTCGTGCAATAACTGCTGTATATGATTACAAACTTTGTTTTGCAAGTCTGAAACCTGTTTTTCTTACGCACTATGCAATAATTATGCGATGTTGGTTCGAAAAGTACCTGTGTTTGAAGACAGATGGCATTTCTAGTTCAAGTTAGCGTTAGCATCGTGTTATTCTATTTGTTAAACTTCTCAAAACAAATGTGACATTGATTCAAAGGTTTGTTTTGATATGACTCCCATTGGCTGCTAAATCAAAATTTAATTATTTACGTCGTCCTTTCGCGTCGAGTTGTCACTATAAATGAGACCTGCATTTATCCTTATACACCTAAAAACAAGAAACAATGAAAGCGATAGGTTTCGGTGAATCTGCTCCAAAGAATGTGAAGATGGTCTCATCGATCGGAAAAGTTATGACGACAATTATTTGGATATGAAGATCGTAATACTCACGGAAAATTCAGAAAAAGGAAAAGCATGAGTTACATTATTCTTATTTCCTCTTTCTAACAACCCATTTCCAATTGTTTACACCGGAATTTTTTGAATCATCCTTATATGAATGTAGAGTAGTAGATTATAAAGAATCTTTGAAGGGGACTCGATAGAAAATTTTTTTTGCAACAAGTAGCCGTTTTCGAATTTAGAGACAAACAGATTGTGAAAGATGATTAAGATTCTTCCTTTCCTGGGAGTGGATTAAATCAGTGACCCGTTTAGACTGAGATAGATTAAAAGAGTACTTAGTGTAATTGCTGTTCACGAGACTTGATGATAAAAATGTAATGTTTTCTGTGCAATTTTTTTTCCCGTCATTCTTAAATGGTAAGGCAATTAAAATCTTAAAGAAGTAAACTTTGGAAAAATGCATCAAACTGACTAACTAAATAATTTACATGCTCCTAGATAAGTGAAAAACCATGTTCTTGAAATGTAAAAAAGAAATAAAGAAGAAATTATATAAATGGTGATTTGTTATGGATTTCAATTTAAAGGCAATTTTTTTTCTTATAATGTACTTTAAAATGCATGTATTCTAAATATGTATGAAGTTTGTAATGCATGGATTAATATATGCATTCAAATCCTCTACGAGATTTGAAGTGCATGTATTCTATTTCTGTGATTCGAGCATTATTATTTGATGTATAATAAATTCATAAAGATGGATCAAATATAGATGAGACTTTTTTAATTGCAGCAGACAATTTTTGTATATTTTTCCGTATCAACTATTTATACATTATTTTTAGTTTAAATAATTATTTGGAATCGTCGTATTCTTCATATGTTCAGTCATCTAGTCTCTAATTTTCTGAAACATAGTGGTTTAATATGGAATGGAACATTAAAAGAGAAACTGCTTCACGAAAAATAAAAACTCTGTTATCTTCAGGGAAAGTTATCACTACTTTTTTTGAGATTTATAGAATACGCGGATTTCTATATGGGCAACGTATAATTAATGCAGTATACTAATGAACTGTTAGAGAAGGATGAAACAGAATATTGGCTAAAAAAACATTCCATTACGATCGACATTGTTCTCTTTTTTCAGGCAAATGTGAGACACCATGCAGCATGTGTAACATGAGAAAATAACGAAACTTCACTGAGCAACATTTGAACATTCTCCTTATCTTGATCGGAGAGTTGCGAACTGACATTTATACGGATCTTTTAAAGAAGCGTTAGAAGGAGTAAAGTAGAAGAATTTTAGGTCAATTGGTTCCGTATACACGCCTGAATCCTTTATATCACACATAATAATAATCATAATTTAGTAATTTAAAAAAAAACCCTCTCAGACTTGGGATAAAATGTCTGTAGAACTTTGAAAAAACTAAGATATATAGAAAAATAAAATTAGAGTAATTTTGGTATTTCAAAAAATATCTCTTAAACAGTTTCATTTATATTTTTTTTGTTACTTTCTCGTATTTCTTTAAACTTCTAATGCATTCAAATTCATAATTTGAATACACAATATTAAATTAAATTTTTTTATCAGACAATGATAAAGATTTGAAAGTTCCCAAAAGATGAATTTTATTAATTTTTTATGATAAAAAAATAAAATTTTAATTATTTGTGTTAAAAGTTCATTGCAAAATTAATCACTCCATTTGAAGTTGATTTAAGGGAAATTTTATTCGAATAAAAAATAATGAATTTTTCTAATGATTAAATGATCTTTCTTTCTTTTTAGCACGTGTTTCATGACTCATTCTGATAAACCGAGATAAAAATGTTTTTAATTTTAATAAAGTATTAGAATTCACTTGAAATTAAGTACGTTATTAATTCATTTGAACCAATACGTTCATATAAGTTATACATAGAATAAATCAGTAACAGTAAAGCAGATTACGCATTGTAAAGTACATAGCCTTTCTTTGAAATGATATTTCTTTGTAAAGTTGCCATTTTAGTCGTATTTGTATTTTTTTTGTCCAAGTTATGTGTGTGTGCAAAAATGTGCTTTCGAATTTCATATTACACAAATATTAAATATTCAAGCGTCATTGTCAATCATTCTCAATTCTTTTTAAAATGCTGTATTATAATTATTTAATTAAAAATTCAAAAATAAATAAAAGGATTATAATTTGACCCACACACAGGTGAGTATAATTTTAAGATTAATTACATGCAATTTTAATTATTATTATTTAATTCATTACATGCGTATTAATTAAATAATTAAATACACAAATGAAGAAAAAACTCTTTTATAATTAAAAAAATTCATCGCTAATTAATTTGTTCGCCAAGTTTGTGGCAGTATCTAACACAGTAATACTCAGAAGTTATAATTCGTTTCCAAACAGGAAATTAAGAGATGTAAAAAAGAATAGATTAAATTATTAGATCTCTAAAAGAACGAGTTAAATTTCAGTAAGAACATAATAATCTAAAAACAGTTCTAATAAAATTACTTCCCATAATATATACCAATTTCTTAATTACAAAATTATTTCTTTTAAAATTACATTAATTATGAATAATTTCAATGCATATTATTTATGATGTAGAATAACACTGAATATATTATTGTAATTAAATTGAAACCAACTTATAAGAGCCGAGTGTGAATAGAAAATATGCAGAAGGATAAAAAGTACTTTTGGAAGCAAAAATATTATCTATAGACAACAAAAAATACCGTCAGATTATTTTTCCTCTTCTTTTCACCAAAAAATATGGAATATGGCTTAGAAAAAAAAAGAATAACGTGTTCGACGTCTTTATTCGTATATTTCAAAGAAAATTCTCGCAAAAAATTGCCAAAGCGTATAAAAAATACTTTTTCTTTCTTTTTACGCAAGATTTATTTTTATTGGGTTGGTAGTCATGAATGAAGCTATCCCAGAGCTCTTGAAATATAAAAATGTCTCTCAGTTTGAAGATTTTTGAATGGGATCCGTTTCTAAGAATATACTTCAAAAGTTAAACAAATGTACCACTAGTGCAAAAAAGGCAATTCAGATTCCTTTTTGATATGTCTAGTGGTGAAAAAGCATTTCGAATTAAAAAAAAAAATTCGGAAAAAATATTTTTAGTTTCTTTTTTATTCAGTTTTATTTTATTGAATCAGAGATTGCACATGCGAAGAATTTGATTATATCAGAGAGTGAGTTATATGAAAAATATTTTCGCTGTGGGTGTGGATATTTTTAGCTTTTCAGTTATATGAGATAGATATTTTTGTGCAGAGGTACTGAAATGTTGTTTTCGAGCCAGGATTATAGGAAAGCAGAGGAATTTATCATCGTTTTGTGACGTAGAATTTGTCATGTCGATATAAAAAAAATTGGTATCTTCTTCGTAATATGAGTAGTTTTCAATAGAGAATTTAAAGGGCGTTGGCATTTACAGCATATAGAGTTAATAGTTCATTTTTATACTAACATATTGAAAATACTTTTGAAATTGCAGTAAAATTATTGTTTTATTTTTATAAATGAAACATCATAGGTACTAAATCATTAGCTCCAAACCAATAAACATATTTTTGAAAATAATTACAATTAATTAAAACGATTATATTATATTATAATAATGCTTATTCATTCATTTTAATAATATAAATGAAAAATACAACGGCTTTTAATAGTATTTAAACACTTTCTAATAATTTTAATGGTATTTATATATACTTATATGTATTTGTAATGAATTTTAAAAACATGAGTATTCACAATTATTATTTAAAGCTATGTCAGTTAATTACTTTAAATTATCAATTAAAATTATTAAATTTACTTATTACTTACAATTCAAGTAAGATTATATTAATTAGGTATATTTGCTTAGCAACCTGGAATAAATAGTTTTAGTTAAATTTGGTGTAGTTCAGAATACAATTTACTCTTTATATTTAATATTGATATTAAAACATATAATTATTTTTTGAATGAAAATATATTATATAAATATTGAAGAAGTATTATGTTACTTGCTTATGCAATATTATATAAATCATATATTAAACAATGTAAAAATAACTTTATGTATGATATTTTTTTGATGACTGTAAGTCAGACACGAAGGGAAAAATTATTACAGTTTGAAGATGCATACGAAATTTCATATTATAATTACAAAAATATAATAAACACTAAATGTTTCTTTTTGACTTTTTGATTTTAAGTATCCTTTGTCAAATAAATGAATTGTAAGAGAAAGTTTTAAAAGGAAACAGGGGATGAGGATTTTATTTATAAAAATCTTTTTTTTCCGAATATTTCCTTAAATAACTGAAATCTCTCGATGAAACACTTTCTTGAGTATCTGATTTAAAATATCAACATTTTAAAATTTTTATATTGAAATTTTAAAGTAGCGAAAAGTTCTTTTCCATTAATAAACTCTTGAAAATTAGCTATCTCATCATTTGTATGAAAAAAAGAAGAAAGCTTAAATGGATTTAAGCAAAACTGATATAATTTTTAATATGTTGAATTTATTTTAAAAATAAAGAAGAGTTTTGTCAGAAGCAATGAATAGTTAAGACCCATTTCCAAATAGAGAGATTCTTATTTTTTTATTCATTCAGATTACTTCTTTTTTAAATTTAAAGATATTCCTATTCGGATTTTTAAAAACAAACAAACGTTGTATTATAGCTTGATAATATTGATGTGAGACATATGCATAAATATATTTTTATGAAATTTTCAGATGTAAAGGATTACGAATAACATTAAGGAATATATTGAAATTTCTGTAACGTATATGTTTCGATTATTGTAAAATAATTTCAGATAAAAATGTATAAACACACTTGCTTTATTTCATTGAATTTTGATGCAAATTAAAGGAAATTACACACACACACACACACACA
>BMAW01112981.1:30795-47950 GCA_019974015.1 Nephila pilipes
ACACACACACACACACACACACACACAATACTACACACACACACACACACACACACACACACACACACACACACACACACACACACACACATCATCACACACCTCCTCCCTCCCTCCACCTCCTCTCCTTTCGCCTCACTCACTCACTTCTCCTCCTACCAACACACATATATATATACCTGATATCAATATAACTGTACTAATAAATTTTATATACTATGAGGAAACATATTAATGATAAACGCTAAGTAAATGCTATATTATTTAGGTATAGTTGATTTCCATATAATGACCATTCTTTATAGTTTTTGATTGAATATAATTGTAAATTGTACGTTATAACAGGGAAGGGATTGAGTGCCTCTATTTGCATAGGATTCCTAGAATAAAAAGGTTCCAGAACTTTTAGGTACAAATGGAAAACGTTCACGTAAAGTGCTTTTAACATTAGTATTATGATGCAGAACATGTCATTCGCTTTATTACATTGCAAATTAGTCAGTCAGTTAATCTCATATGGTATTTAAAGGATTATAAAAAATTTAGAATTTTTTAACATTATGCATATTGTTACTAAATTCTTCAATACATATTTATATAAGACTGTACAAAATAGCTGTAATCAAACAATGTGAAATTGAAATTTTTTGTAATAATGCAAATTGAACATATCAACTCTCTGAATAAATATATAAAACATTCAAAACAGTTATTTCCAAGCTGATGGAGAATACAACCACCTCTTTTATCGTTCCTCACCTTAATTTTTCTATAACAAGCTCAAATGTTCCGATTGGCTTATAGTTTCAATCTTCTATAAGAACTCTACTTATTATGAAGAGTACAATCACTCATGATTCGTGAATGTTTCTGTGCTAAAATATAGTTCAAGGTATTGTGCAGAGACATCTTAAAGAGTTTCATTTTATCGTGGCATTTTCAAGCTTTGTATTTTCTTGAAGAAATGCAAAAAACCCAGAAAAATGAAAAATGATTTCTTTGTTTACGCCTTTGCAGAATAGGAACAGCTCTTTTAAAATTGATCCAATGGTACGTAATAATTGAAAATTGAAAACAGTTTTCAGCTTTATCAATGGATATTAATGCCATACTAGAACGTTAGAAGCTTTCTTAATCTGTTTTGCAAACAAGACCTTAATCTGGGCCGTAAGGTTACACTTCTATTATGACACTAAGGTTTACACTCATGAAATAAAAAATACATATAGGAGAAATAACAGATATATTTTTAAAGGGAAAATTATTCCTGAAGAATCAAATCACTTTTCATCCAATCAGTGTTTTTTCGATCAAATTCAAAGAGACAGTAGGTAAATGTGAGTTCACAATAGTTTGAGGTGCTTGGTGCCAAGGATATGTCAAGCTGAAGTGCTGTGAATTTAGATGTCTGAGCACAACTGAACTAGCGCAATACTTCATATACTGCTGTTTGTAGAAAATGCAACACCATGAAAGAATCATCAGAATCAAATGAAATTTAATGCAGAAACGACTTGTACTGATACAAATAAATGATGAAATTTTCAAAACAAAAGAAACAAATTAAGCGTCCGAAATCAGTATTTGGTGCAGCCACCATGCGCTGCAATAAGTGCTGCTATACGACGTGGCATGGAGTCAAACAGATGTTGAATATCTGCTTGAGGAAGAGAATTCCATATCGCTTGTATGCGCAACCAAAGTTCGTCTTTGGAAACTGCAGGACGCGGATCACGAGCGAGACGCCGACCAACCATATCCCACACGTGCTCAATAGGCGACATATCCGGTGAATAAGCAGGCCAAGGAAGAAGTTGCATGCGTTGTGCTGAACAGAAGTCTCGAACAGTCCGCGCAACATGTGGGCGTGCATTATCCTGCTGAAAGATAGCTCCAGGGATGCCTTGAAGGAAAGGAACGACTTCGGGCTGTAGCACTTCACGGACGTACCTGTTGCTATTGAGATTACCCTCAATTCGTATCAAATTGGATCGTCCATGATACGAAATCGCACCCCAGACCATAACTCCGGGTGTTCGACCACTATGTCGTTCAATAATACACTCAGGAAGGCAGCGTTGACCGGCATAACGTCTAACACGAACACGGCCATCATGGGTCCACAAATTGAAGCGTGATTCATCTGAAAAGACAACTTGGTGCCAATCAGCTCGCCTGTCTCTGTGCTCAAGAGCCCACTGCCGACGCAGCCGTCGATGATTCGCCGTGAGGGGAATCCTGTATAAAGGCACCCTTGTACGCAATCCACGGCGCAGCAGACGACGACGAATTGACGAAGCCGACAATTGTACACCTGTAGCAGTAGACCAACGTGCTGCCAGCTGCCAGGAGGAAGCTGTGCGATCATTCACCGCCATGCGGAGCAGGTGTCGATCATCGAGCTCTGACGTCACCTTCTGTCGTCCAGTGCCTGTTTTTCGAGTTGTTCGGTGCTCGTCGGTCCACTGCTTCCAAACTCGCATCACTGTGGAACTGTTCCGCTGCATACGAGCTGCTATTGCGCGATAGGAAAATCCTCCTTCTCGAAGGCCGATTATCCTCCCTCGTTCAAACTCCGTAAGTTGCTTGAATTTCTTATTCTTCCGTCGTGGAGGCATACTCAGGTCTCACTAAATGTTTGCCACTAACAAATAATCATAGACTTTTTTCAACGTCCCGCTACAGCACTTTATTTATACGCTTTCAGCATCAATTCAGAGGGCGCTGCGCGCGCCGCGCACGCGCGATGGCTCTGAAACTTTATTAATTTGCATAATATCCTATAATTGACATTTGCTGCGAATTTCATTTGATTCTGATGATTCCTTCATGGTGTTGCATTTTCTACAAACAGCAGTTTATATAGTATATATAGACTAGACGTCGGCAACCTCTACAATTCTCAGTGGCACTCTACATCTACATATAGGCATCTACACAAACTATTGAAAGACGAATAATTGAAATGGCAAAAAAATGTAACATCAAAACAGAATTCTGGATTGAAAGAAACTGTTACATTTAGCATTGCTCGTGATAAAAGTACCGATGTAAATGATACAGTGTGCCTTGCAGTAATTGCACGATATTGTGATAAAGATTGAGTTTATGAAGTATTATGTAGCTTGATTCCTCTGTCTGGGACAACTAAGAGGCAGAATATGCATTTGTTAATTATTTTGGAAGTAAAAACTTATTAATACATATAAAATATTTTGTTTGCTTACAGATGGCTCAACTGCAATGGATGGCAAGTAAAGAAGTTTCGTCAAACTTCTTGAAAATCATATAGGACGTGAAGTATTGAACTTCTATTCCATAATACATACGAATTCGTTTAGTTAAAAAAATTTTTGTCACAAAGCTTAATTTCTGTAATGAATACTGCTGCTGAAATAGTCATTTTAATAATGTCTCATTCTTCATTGATATACGGGCATTTAAATCTCTTTTAGAATAAATGGAAAGCAAATATGTGGATCTTCCCTTGTACGGTCATATAATTATGTGGGCTTAGTTGAGGTAATATCTTGAATAAATTTGTGTCGTGTATAGAATATATTAAAATTTTTCATATAATGAGAAGGAACAACCTTTCCCCGACTTGTCTAAAACAAATAAATCAAGAAAATTAAACAAATATTTCTAGAATCAGAATTTGAGTATATATAAAATACCAAATACCAATAGCAAAATACGAGTACATTCAAGTTCTTTCCTAAGAAAATTCATTTACTCAGAAATCGTATATAAATTCTTATCTCAAGTAGTTCTTAACATCTCGTAAGATTAAAATACTGTCTTGAGTGATTAACCCACCAATATTGACGACTGAACTATACCAGCCGTAGGTGGCTTAAAATAGACATCGGGTTCTGACTTTCCCAATTAGGGAAGGATTCAATTATAGCGATCAGTGGCTAAAAATCGTTTTTACGAAACTTCGCTTTGCTGAATGACCTAGAATAAATACTACCTACGGTTTTTAATACTTCCGATTTTTCTCTCCATTCTCTCTTCCTCATATTAATTATTTACCAACTCATATCGAAATACACCATCTTCTTCTCTATTCAGGGCATGTCGTGGATGGATTACCTGTTTTAAAGATAATGCATATTATTATGTTAATTATCCGAACCTTAATACAAGTGTAGGCTTTAAAATCATTATTTGACTTTAAAAATAGATCATTCATATTTTGCTTGGTAGCTCCTAAGAAGAAAAACAGTGCTTGAAATGTATCAAACAAATCTCTCTCTCTGTATATAATCGTTTTTAAAATTCTACATTGCAAGAATTCTAATAAAGTCTCAGAACGCGTTGAAATACATTTTCCCAGACTTCACGTTCTAGTAATATTTAATTAATTTGGAACATTTCAAAGTCCAATTTTTCTCCTGATATTCTTTCCTTCGATGAAATTGTTAAGATATAATAATTGGTTTCTAAAGTTATTTGGTGAAATGACTTACGAAATGCTAAATTTATACATTTCACTGTGAATATTTATTTGGATTCTAATAGAATTTAAAATGATGTTTAAGCCCTAATTAGTGAAAACCCTTTGCGATTTGAAATTCTTTCTTTCATTAGTTTCAGATCCCATTTCTAACTGTTGTGTATTAATTTATCAATGTTTTACTGTTTCATAATAGAACGGCTTGCCTTTTACGAATAAAATAAGTATGTTCTTCACTGAGAAAACAATTATACTTTTAAACCTTTCTAACAACATGTGGATTGCGTCAAATCTTCATAATATGTTTTTTTTTTTTTTTTTTTTTTAATTTCGCGATAAATGTATAATTTAATCTTTTATGCATAATTACGCAAGTTATGCGAAGATACTGTTGTTGTCACATTATACATAAGATTATCAGAAAATCAACTAATGTTTATGAAAGTATTAAATTGTATTGAGAAAGAAATTTTTATAAACGCAGAAACTAATTTAAAAATCATGCAAAGGGTAGTAAAATTACGAATTCTAGTACTTTTCATGAATTTTAAATGTGCTTCATTGCTACTTTATATCATGAATTATTGAAAATTCTTTTTAATTTTAGTATTAAATACTACTTATTTCGTAAAAAAAACCTTTAAATTTTTTTTGCATAATAATTCGACGGAAAGAGTATTTTTAATCCTTAGCTTCGAAAAGACATGCATAATACATATTAATACATATACTTTAATGTTAATTTAATTTCGAATAAAAATGCACATTTTTTTTATCCCGATATAAATAAAATAACTAACGGGTAAAGAAAGAAATAGAATAAATATTATTATCCAAGCAATGTTTAGATATATTTTAGTTGATAATGAATATCTTACGTTCATTATAATTTCTCCTTTATATCTTTTTGTTCAATTTTTAATCAGTTAAGAATATTAGATACTTAGAAATATTCAAATTCTTAAAATTTCTGATACATCAAAATTAATTTATGGCAAATTATAATAAAATTTATGCAAATTTTTTCTGTTTTCTATTTTAATCTAAAAATTTAAAAAAATTTAAAAATAATAAAATTTAAAGAAGAAATGATCTATTAAAGAAAAACAATCTTACCTTTTAAACGATTGAAATGTGCAACATTGTAAATTTTTAATTTTCAATAAATTTTTTATAATACTTAAAATTCCCCCCCACAGGAATTGCATTCAATTAAGTTTTGAATTGTGTTTTCTGATTACAATGAATTTTAATGTCATTAATAATAATAAAATATTGGGTGCTTCATTATCTCTGTCTAAAAGAGGACTTATCTGTATCTTAGATTTTCATATGTCTCTATACTTGTTTTTTTCATGCTGTAAAAATTTCGAATATAACATCCTAACTCTATAACAATTTGATCGAGAGGAGAGGCAAATTATATTTAGACTAATAATGAGTTTATATAACCTATTTGAAATGTAAATTTTACTTCGAAAACACAATTAGTTACATGAAATAAAGCTCGCAAACAAATGAAGAAATGAAACTACATGAAAATAAAATCTGTACTGTGTGCAAAATAATTAATTCAGAGAGAGTGAATGAGTGTTTTTTAACGTCTTATTAAGAAGCAACACGAGTTCTTTTGGTGACGGATTGTGTAATTTTGAACTTCATTCAAGTGACGGGGACGACACATGAGGTAATTACTCCCTCTTCAAACTTACGCCAATTGAAACACTAGACCTCAATCAGATTTAACGTGCTTAAGTCCTGCTATATGGCGGGCTTACGGTATCATCAGAGCTTGAACCCGCGACTGGACGAAAACAACCTCGGTCGCTAGTCGGCGACCATTACCACTAGGCTATTGTGGCCATCTAGTTCAGAGAGAATTACAATAGTACCTTATGCGAGGGAAACCTTCGAATAAGGGACAATTCTGTTGGACCCTGTCCCTTTGAATGATATATGTATTTACCTCATATTAAGGGACACTTCTATTTAAGAGACAAAATGTCTGATTCGATAGGTGTCCCTTATTGAGAGATACTACTGTATGTCTTCAAGAATGAAATTCATAACTACAAACACGCTAGTCGGAAGAGCTTTGAATGCCCTGTGAATAATCGTTGTAATCATAAGTGTCAGGTTACATTCCGGAGAAATATTAGTGAAGTATTAAGTGCTATGAGAGCTACTATGATGATCGTATTATATTGCCTGTTTAGACAAAAGACATTTGAAAATGATAGTACATCGAGGATCGAAATTTAGAAGATTCCATAGATTTGACTCTTTGATTCGCGTATTTACTGCAGACCAATAAAATATGTTTCATATCACTTGCTCGGTTACTAATGATACACATACGGTCACCCTGCAAGTCAAATTTATGTTAAAGTCTTGGGATTAGGATCCTATTGCTGAAGATCCGATCAACTTAGCATTTCCTCTCTTCTGTTTTTTTTATCAACTGGATAGTTTATCAATAGTCGTGAAGAAACCCGAATTTCGAAAAGATTTGCTTATGTAAAAGTTCCAATTAATTTTTAGTTAATATTTCTTACTATCAGATAAAACTTTAATGGTGCGTTGTATTTTATTTTGTCTTAGAGTATTACTATTGAATCATTGAATATCGAATGATCAAATATGCGTGTATTGTACTGCTTAATATTTAATAATACATAAAACTGTAAATAAGCACTATATTGCAAACATAAGACCTTAACAAAGCTGATTGCTACTTTTTTTATAATTATTTTATGCGAGGGATGTTCTGAAAGTAAGTTTTGTAATTTTGTTTCACATGGAAAATTTATTGTATAAAAAATAAACCATGTCGTCCTAAGGTGCATATCTTGCACTATTTTTTGATATTGGCGCAATTTACATTGATGTATTTGTCATAACATGCAATCAGTTTGAAGAAACCACTATGGTAAAACTCGGTGTCCTGCGATGCAAAGAATTATCGCGCAGCCTGCTCCACCTCAATTATATTTTGGATGTACCTGAGCACAACTAATACGTATTATGGATGCCACGTGTTATACCCTTATGCGCCTATCCGTTAATACCATCTCCTGTTCTCTAGAAATGCTGTTTTCATTCGTGGGTATGAAGGGACGCCCACTTCGTCCCCACTTCCTTTCTTCACTGAACATACAACACCAGTGTACCATTTGACGAGACATGATCTTTTCACCATTCACGGTCTGTAGGCGTTCATGAATGATGAATCCCACCTGCCCATTCATACCAGATAACAACACACACTTCCATTACCGACCCCTTGTCAGTCAGGTCTTGGATACACTAGTCTGCTGCTACTCTCCTTCTTCGCTCTGCATATGCGTTATTCCTCTTCTGCTGACGCTACTTCCTCGTTGAGCCAGCAATGGGCGTGGATTCTTATGGTGGTTGTTTGTTTTGTCTGATGTACCACGTGCCCTTTCAAAAAATGACGAAATTTACTTTTTGAACATTCCTCGTATATAATAAATACATATTTAATTTTCTTCAATTTCTATAGCGAGTGCGAAATATTACTATTCAGTATTTCACTACTTGACCACTTCTCAAAATCGAGCATTTTCAGTAGTCAGTCACCCATAGTCAACGCACAACTTTAGAACAATCTGAATTCAATGTTTGATTGAATGATAGTTTTTATAAGTTGCACCTAGAAGAAGCAGAACGGTTACTGGTGCCGAGACGCGTAATTTTGAGCCAAGGGCAAGTGATAAGGATAACACCTGAATCCGCATTTCATTCTTCTAGTTTCCTTATCATGCAAACTTGATGACTTCGAGAATCGACAGATTTAACTTGAATCAACCAATCTACGCTACTCATATTTAGTAGTACCAGAGCTCGAACTCACGACTGGAACGAAAGAACGGCCGTCTATGAACTCAAGACCAGGACCATTTTACTACCCACTAGTGGTCTTAAATGGTTTCAGGATTAGAGCCCATGATTTGATCGAATTCAAACTCACGAATTTGACACCGCACAACTACCGTGGACGCCGCAACGTTAATTAAAGCCACCTAAATAAATTGTATTTTAATTAAATTACTTAATAAAATAAAATGTTAAATTAAGATTTAAAACGAATCGTTAATTCTTATTGTATTGAAATTTTTCAATAATGCATAACAATAATGTGTCGAAATTTAAATATAAAGAATGGAGAATTCCAACTTTTCTGAGGATAGAATACATAACAATAAATAGGTGAGCAATATTTAATCAAGTTATTGCAAATTATCACAATTCTTTTTCTTTTCTGGCTGTGTGCAAAAATAAAAATCGACGTGGATAAATATGATTACCCTTTTCAAACAGATTTCAGAAAGACAGAAAAATGAAAAATAAACATGTAGCATCTTAGAATAGAATTTAACTTGACAATAGAACCAGTATTTATTATTGAACATGGAAACACGTACTACCCATCTCTACAAGCTCTTTTGAATCTTACGAAATTTTTTTAAATGAAGATTTAATAAACGAAAAAAGAACTAGTTTCGATTTTTTCAATATTTAATTTACGAATGATTTTTTTTTTGTAATTCATTCTGCTCGAGAAAATATTATTTAACGAAAGCAGAGTTTTCGAAATGTAAGATGTGAAATAAAAATTTGATTGAAAGGGATTAGGATATTTTATTTTAAAACCTACGTATTTGTAATTTTGAAAGGGGTAATAATTATTTTCAATACTTTTTTAAGTGTAGACGTTAGTGTTTCTATGCTGCATTTCCTTTGAAGCTTCTTTAATTCTTGTGTTTAAAAATATATTGAATTTTATGTGATATGTTTACATAGAATGCACTTCTTTTTTAATTTATGTAATATTTTTACATAGAGTGTAATTCTATTTTATTTGTATGTATTACTTTTAAATTAATCTTTAAACAGAACTTTAATACACTCAATAAATTTATCATTTAATAGAATTAAAATACATTTTAAGACCGTCTTCTCCCCAGAAGCTTAAAGAAATAGCTATTTGATAGCTATTATAATAAAATTTTTCAATCATTTTTGATTCAATGCGAAAGCTGGTTCAGCTTTGATAACCAGTATGAACGAATAGCTAATAATCGTCAAAAACTAAGCATTTGGAAGATCTCACTTTGATTGCATCACTGTATTATATACGGGTGCTTGTACGATATAGATATAATAATAGTTAGGGAACGAGCAATTGGGCTAAAGGGAGGTGGACACAGAGAATACGGTCAATATTTAGATTGCTGCTATACCGCTATTTGATAATGTTGTCTAAACTGATTGAACCAAACCAGAACACAGCACCAAAGAGGCATTGGAGACTTAAGTGAGATGACAAAACGTGAGAGCTGAGTAGACCGGACAAACGTAACAGAAGCGTCTTTTATTTTTCTTCAAACCAATAAGCTGTTCTGTAAATATGTCAAGCTCATTTATGATAATAAGAGGGTGAATCAAAATGTCGTGACTTTCAGATAATAGCTTTGAAAATTTTTAATGCGTTAAAAAATACGTGACTGTCTAAAACTGAGAGGATAAGGATTCGTTATTCTGATTATTTTCCATAATTCAAAATGGTGCATAGAAAAATTTAAAATTTAGTTTTAAATTTTTCTCTTCAACAATTTAAAATATCAATATACCAAAAATACGTATTTTTAAATGATTCAGCTCAATCCTATTTGAAAATAATTTTTGTGTTAATTTGCTATTTATCCATTACAATTTCATTACTTAATTATATCTATTGCAATTTATTTGTATTATGCGTTACAATGTTTAGTTTCATATCTACTGAAATTTAACTACTCCATATATATTACAATTTAATTACTTTATTTATATTGCAAATTAACTGCTTTATATGTATTATAATTTAAATACTTCATATATTATGTATTAATTATTACTGCAATCTTGTTTTGAAAATTTAGAAAATTTATAATTATTTATCATCTCCCTTTTAATGAGATTATCATTGTGCCTTGCTCAATATGCATACACACACGAGCACACTTGAGACCCTGAACGTGTGCAATTCTATAGAAAATTTAACTAAATGTAAACAAAAACATTCGTATGAAGATTGATCTCATGAAAGGTTATTTTCTCTAATATAAATTTAAATAATTACAGTGAAAAACGATTTCGTTACTTTGATGGTTACCAAAACACTTAGAGATATATAAAAAGCCAAAAAATATGAAAAACTTCCCGTTTTTTATTTTGAAAAAACATTAGCTTAATGAATATATTGGGTGGGAGGGAAAGTTCTGTCGTATTTTAAAGAAAATATTTGAATTCATTTATAAAAATATGTGTTTAATATTAATCAATTATATATGCTCCGTTATTTGTTACAACCTGTTGCCATCTTTCTGGTAACCTGTGAATTCCTGTTTGGTAGAAGTTCTCGTCCTTGGAGTTAAAATAGTCAGCAACTGCCTTAGAAACACTTTCAAAAGACTTGAATTTTTTTCCTGTTAGATAATTTTGCAGAGATCTGAACAGGTAATAATCAGATGCTGAAATGTCAGGTGAATACGGTGGGTGACTAAGGACTTCCCATCCTAACGCATTCAGTTTTTGTTGTGTCACCATTGCAGTATGCGGTCGAGCATTATCGTGGTGGAACACTATTCCTTTTTTGGACACTAATGCTGGCCTTTTTCTTTGATAGCTGCATTCAATTTATCCAGCTGATTGCAGTACAGATCTGCGTTAATGGTTTTTCCCTGTTTCAGCAACTCGTAGTACACTGGATCTTTCCTGTCCCACCACAAACAAAGCAGTACTTTTCGTTGATGGATACTTGGTTTTGGAACTGTTGCTGATGATGTTCCTGGTTTGCAGTAAGATTTTTTCTCTTAATATTCTCGTAAAGAATCTACTTTTCATCTCCAGTAACCAGCTTGTCCAAAAAACGGCTCCACGTTGTGTCTAATCAGATGAGATGAACACATTCTTACACGAACAGACAAATTCTTTTCCGTTAATTCATGTGGAACCCAAACACTTTGCTTTAACCCAAACCCAAGATATTTAATGTGATCTCCAACAGTTGTATGATGAATGCCAAACTCTTCTGCAATTTCTCGACTTGTTAAACGTGGATTATTTTCCAACATGGATCGCAAAACGTCATTATCGATCTTGGATGGTCGTCCAGATCGATCACTTTCTTCGAGGCTCAGATCCCCGGAACGAAATTTGCTAAACCATCTTTGACAAGTACGATCATTTACAATATCTTTTCCAAATACCGCACATAAATTTTTACATGCAACCAATGCGTTGCTTCCTTTTTGGAATTCATACAAAATGCAGTGTCGTAAATGCACTTTATCTACTGACATGCTTTTCACTTTAAATATCACAAGTAAACGATGAACGGTAAAAAAGGACTCCTTTTATATTATATAGCATCTAAAAGAACAAAAAAAAAAAAATCGGAATGACTCATTAGCCAGATGTTATTTTTTTTTATTTAGAAGAAAAATTACCTGCCTATTTAAAATACGACAGAACTTTCCCTCCAACCCAATATATAAGTATAGAGTTTAATTGAAATTTAATTTTATTATTAATGTTCAAAATAGTGAAATATTAATATTCAAGATGATTTTTGTATTTCTTTTTATCTTTATTATTTAACAAATTAAAAGAAGTATCTTCTAAAAATTGTAAATTAAAAAAAGGAATTCAATCGATTGAGTTAATAACATACACATTTATTACTTCGTACTTTCTTATTAAACTTTTATTTAAATTTAAGTTACTAGTTAATTAATCTATGTATTTATATACTTAGCGTAAAAGTTGTTCTTTATCATGTTATTAAACTGGATTTAAAAAAAAATGAAGAGACTCGTTGAATGATTATCACAAACTTATTATTACTATTAATAAAACCAGCTATAAACTATGTGTTCACATTGAATTTATACATATCCAGAATATACATTTAAATATGTGAAATGCTCGAAAACTTTTGAAATGGCTGGGTGCAATTGGAAATCAATTCGATTGATAATTTATTAATATTGAAATATTGGAAACAACACGAAGGTTATTAGCGACGGACCTTGTAATCTCAAATTTCAGTCAAATGACAGTAACGACATCTGAACTAATACCTCAAAACTTCCATATTATGCCAATGGAAGAATATGGAGCTTCTACAGAATTAATGTGCCTCAGAATCACTACTCAATGGATATTTAGTGTCATCAGGACTCGAACTCGTGACTTGACGGAAACGACGCTGGTTGCAAGCTCACGATCATGACCGTTCATTTGCCATGACCACGAGATATAGATAAGAAAACTGAGCCCGGTTTATTTTGAACTTCTGAGAGAGTTACAAAACGATCACGGGATTGATGTTAGCATCCCTATTGTTCATTTCCAATAGTTTGAGCATAGCGTAATGTTAACAGATCGATCAATAACTCCCGAGACTAACCCAGAGATGGCGCTCGTAGTAAACCAGTAACCAGGTCTTTCTAGAGTACTAACCTTTGCTTGAAACGTGTCAAAATTTTAAGTCGATCGGACCAGGAAAAAGGTTTTTTGAAGTGAAGTGAAAAAGGTTTTTTCCAAGTGGGTGCCGCGATTGCTTTCGATGGAACAAAAACAGCAACGAGTCGATGATTCAGAAAGCTGTTTATCGCTATTTACTTGCAACAAAAAAGATTTCTTGCGGAAAAAAAAAAAAAAAAAAATTGGGTAAAAAAAAAAGAAAAAGATTTGGAAAAGCGTTGGAACGATTGTAATGTTGTTTTCAATGTTAGACTCGGGAGTTATTGATCGATGTGTTACGTCATCATTTTCACTAAATTTTGGACGGTTGCAGTTAAATATTTCCATTAGGGGAATATTAAATGATAGATTTGTATGTGTAGTACAACACCCGAGATGGTCTAGGACATGATTGTCTAAAGTGCGGTCTAAAAGCCTTTAAAATGCGGCCCAAATGCAAATTATAAAAATATTTAAATTTACACATTTTTATTAAAAAAAATAAATGTTTGCAATATTTTTCATTTATAATCGATTCGTCGACATTTATTTGGAAATAAAAATTTAAATAAAAACATATTAGTATGCCATGAGAATTTACGTTACGGCATACCATTGTATTGTACATCAGGGGAATTAATGTGGAAAAATTTTAAAAATGGAAAGTGTACTAAACTTTGTTATAAAAGCCATTAACTTTATAAGAGCAAAAGGACTTAATCATACACAAATTGAAAAGTTTCTTAAGGTAATGGGCACTGAATTTGCAGATGTTATTTGTTATACAGAGGTGAGATGGCTCAGTAAGGGAAAAAAGCTTTAAAGATTTTACGATTTGAGAACTGAAATAAAAATATTTATGGAAACAAAAGGGAAACCTGTGAATGAATTTGTAGACAAAGATTGGGTTTTAGATTTAGCTTTTTTAGTAAACTTAACAGAATATTTGAATGATTTAAATTTGAGACTTCAAGGAAAAAAAATCAATTTATTAATAATATGTTCCAAACAATAATAGCGTTTAAAATAAATAAATTTTGGCACAATCAAATAAAAGTAAAAGATTTGACACATTTCAGTACTTTGGCTGCACATAAACCTGTGAGTTGAACAAAATATGCAAAATATGCAGTATTAATTTTTGATTTAATTCAAGAGTTTGAAAATAGATATCAAGATTTTCGAAAGCATGAACAGTATTTCAATATATTTTCTACCCTATTTTCTCTAGAAATATATAAATAATCTTCAAATGAAATACATTGAACTGCAAAGTGACATTCAACTGAAAGAAAAATTTGGGAATGTTTCTTTACTGGAGTTTTATAAAGATTACCTACCCCACGATAAATATCACAATTTTCACAATCATGAATTATTAATATCTTAAGCTTTTGGCAGTACCTATATTTGTGAACAAATATTTTCAAGAATGAAGCACACAAAAAACAAAAATGGGACAAAGATCACTGACAAACATCTTGAAAATGCATTAAAAGTTGCAACCTCGTCTATTGAAACTGATATCGATTTGCTTGTTCAACAAAAGCAAATTCATCCATCTCATTAATTTGATTTTTTTTCATCTTAATGAAATCCAAACTAAATGAAACGAAACTTTTACAAATTTAAAATATATGTACACCTATACATATATAATTAAAGTTTAAGAAAATTAGAATAAAAAGAAGTTAATTTATTTTAATAAAACTACATGGAGTTAATTTCTTATTTCAATTTGATGAAAAAATATTGTATGTGGAGCCCATAATTTTTTTTTGTAATATGGCCCTCAAACGATTATAGTTTAGACACCCATGATATAGGACAACGTTCTCTCAGAACATCTGATATTCCAATAGGAAATTATTACATTAAAACAAATCGATTTTTCATATTTAAAATAAATAGCACTCATCTGCCTTTCACATGTATAATGTAAACATAATTTCATTAGAAATTTACTACATGAAATAAATACATTAATGTACTATTTTAAGTTATTATTAATCGGTTTTAAGTACATTATTGCATTTTACTTTAACAGTTTTAATACTTTTCTGTATTTTATTATTTGTTATGAGAAGTTTTTCTCTACATAGTTAATCGGCTTTTTAGATAAGATTATTTATGAAACTAATACAATTCGGGAAACAAATAATCTTTTCTGTGAAAGAGGAAATCCCTTTAAAGAGAGATCCTTGACCATGCTAGGATTCAGAGAACAAAGAGATTTAGAATTTCTAAATTAGCAGCAATCCGTGGTAATAAATAAAATCATGAAATAAAGCACAATTCTCAGAAGGCGAGTACGCTTAATGTGTCGTATAACCAGTAGCATTTGTATATACCAACAACTAATCCAAATTAAAAATAAAATGCATCCTACCTTAAAAGATATGCTATTCACTGAAATGAAACATACCATAGATTTCGCTTTTTTGTTTTATTTCATTTAATTTGTCAAAGGAGAGATCTGCATAATTTCAGTTTGTAAGTCAGCAAGATACGCCTAAATTAGGGATAATAACGTTTGGGAATTAAAACCACTTAATTCTAGTCTCACTTCCAGAGTTTTCGAGTAGGTGTATGTTAATTGGACTTAACGGAAAATTAAAAGATAGGCTTAGTTTAATTAGAATGTAGTCATTTATTTTTCTTCATTCAGTGACTGTTTTGAACAGCAGAGGTGTGGTAAATCTTTATTAAATAAAGGAATGATAAGTTACAAGAGTTGTTGATTTGGAAGTAGGGTTTATAAAGTCAATAATTAGACGCTATGCTACTTGTGGGATAACTTTTCTAATTTTAATTTTTTGGAACAGTCTATACAACTTTGCTTTATTAATTTTTGAAGTAAATTTCTTCTTTCTTTTTATTGCGTCTTTTCAGATTTATAAAAAAATATTATGTCCTTTTTAGATTAAAAAACTTTGGGTGACGTTACTTGCGTGATAAAGAATTTTAGGCCTACTCAAACAGAAAATTAAATATTTTTGTCCTCTGTATGTCATTTATATTATTAAAATAGAAAAAGAAATCATGCGCGCTGAAAATGTTGGATGATATTTTTTAAGAAAGGTATTTTTAGGAGATATGATTTTATACAAAAGTTTTGTAGAGTTATCGTTAAATTTATAATTCAGTTGATTAAATGTGGGTAGGTTCAATTTGAATAAAATCTAGGGTTTTTTATTTTTTCTAACAGAAAATCGAAGGTTTCATATGTACTAAGAGTATGAAAATATATGTGATAAAAGAATCTGGTATTTCTTTTTCTATGTTATGAATAATGTGGGAATGAGGTATCTTATTTGTTTTAGCATTTTCTCAACCGTTGATTAGTGCCCCACTTACTTTTTCATTTTTATGATACATACAGTTTCACACAAAGCAACGGTTAAGAACATACGCTTGTCTACAAGACTTGACTTCCTCATTTATAGCCTGAAATTCGAGTCCTGAATTCTCTTAAAGTCTTTTGTGTGGAATTATCAAGAATACTGTTCGTCAAATGAAACTGGGTTATAAAGCTCTTACTTGGTGTGAAATCTAGGATAGTAGGGCTCCAATAAAAGACCTTTTTGTAGCTTAGACAGCGCAATCTAATGAAATAAACCTTAAGTCTTCGAAAAGAGTAGTTAATACGCATTAAAAGCCGTCGGGTTGATTTACAATGCCAATTATGGTGAGAGAGTTATGTTGGGTTCAATAAATGCCATATTTTTTATGAAAAATTCTTTTATTACTGTTTCACGGACAGCAACTACATACATAATTTCAAACAAAAAATAATAAAGGGATGGCGTATCACTACAAATGGATTCCCGAAGGGCTACTGATAGGTCACTTGTTTCGACTGGTCGTTAGAGAATAATCTCTGCTACCTGGAACAATCAGTGTCAGTCAAGTGTGACAATACTATTTATGCTTAATATGGTAACAAGAATAATATTAAGCTTGTTTTTACGCTATCACTGCTTAAAAGTACCGTTAACATTCAAATTGAAAAATTACAAATAGTAATTTTTATAAATTTTCTAAACTATTTTTGGTTTTTATTGAAATCTATTTGATAATTTGCGATGATATGTGCAAATTTTGTAAAATCATAAAGAGAAATGTAACACAGAAAGAGTTATATTCTTATAGATGTTGATT